>JAEANM010005052.1:0-20056 GCA_017656035.1 Myanophis thanlyinensis
AATGTGATCTTCTAACGACAGCCGTACATCCAGGAGGACACCCAGATTGCGAGCCCTTTCCATGGGGGACAGAATCTACCCCCCCCACGGCCAGCGAACAGCAATAAATGAACAAAATGCAGTACCTTCACCAGATGCCTTCAACTTCCAGCCATTTGCCAAAGACATGTTGCTTGCTTGTGGTCACTTTAACAAAAATATTCCTATTTCTAGTAATGCACTGTGATGTTCCACTATCAACTACCCATAAATCATGGTTTACATGTGCATTGCTAGACTTAGCTAAAGTAGACATTACTAAATTAGCATTTTTCTTATCCTTATTAGAATTCTGTTGTTTTCCCTTTTTACAGAATCTAGCTAAATGTCCCTTAGCCCCAGAAGAAAAATATTTTAATAGTATAGGCAGTTGGAGATGATTCTGCATGTTGTGGTGGTTTCTCTTTCAATTGGTCTCTTTCTTTTCTTCTTCTGGACTTTTCCAACAGTCTTGCAATTATGTCAGTCAATGTTAGTTCATTTCTGGTTCATTTCAAGGGAAAATACAAAATCATCATAGCTTTAATCCAGTGAGGAAAGAATGATGTAAACTTGATGTAACTGAAAAAATGAGTTCTTTTTCATGTAGTTGCTGGGGAACACCTTTCATAAAGTTTAAATGAGCTAACATATCACCACCCTTCAGAAGTCATTTTACATTCCTAACGAGGCAGTCATGTTGTCCTCCTGAAGTCAACAACCATCTCCTTTGTTTTCTCTATGTTCAGAGACGGGCTGTTGTCTTTACACCAGTCCGTTAACTTCTCCACCTTCTCTCTATATGTTGACTGGTCATTCTTGCTGATGAGACCCACCACGGTCATGTCATCTGCAAACTTAATGATGTGATTTGAGCTCTGTATTGCTACACAGTCATGCATCAGCAGGGTGAACAGCAGGGGACTGAGCACACAGCCCTGAGGAGCCCCAGTGTTCAGTATGATGGTGTTAGAAATGCTGTTCACAATCTGGACTGTTTGAGGTCTTCCAGTCAAAAAGTCCAGGATCCAGTTACAAAGAAAGGTGTTCAGGCCCAACAGGGTCAGATTCCCCATCAGGTGTTGGAGAATGATAGTATTGAATGCTGAATTAAAGTCTATGAACAGGATGTTTTCTAGGTGAGTGAGGGCTAGGTGGTGTGGTGGAGATGGCGTCATTGGTGGAGTGATTTGAGCAGTATGCAAACTGCAGTGGATCCAGTGTTTTGGGCAGCAGGGTCTTTATGTCCCCAAAAGATGTGCCCATCTTTATATGACAGGCCTCTCGAAGCACTTCATGATGGGAATGAGTGCAACGGATAGTAGTCATTGAGGCAGGACACAGATGGTTTCTTTGGCATGGGGACGATGGTAATTTCTTGAAGCACTTTGGGACAGCAGTGGTGTTCAGAGAGATGTTAAAGGTGTCAGTTAAAACATCTGCCAGTTGGTCTGCACATCCTCTGAGCACTCTGCCAGAAATATTGTCTGGTCCCACAGCTTTTCGTGGGTTGATTCTGCTTAGAGCTTTCCACACTTCAGCAGTGGAAAGACAAAGTATCTGGTCGTTAGAAGAAGGTGTGATCTTCCTCCTGTTCTCATTCTGGGCTTCAAAATGGGCGTAGAAGCTGTTTAGCGCATCTGGAAGTGAGCCATCACTCTCACAGACAGGTGGTGATGTTCTGTAATCAGTGATGGCCTGGATGCCCTGCCACATATGCTGTGTGTCGCTGCTGTCCTTGAAGTGTTGGTGGATGCTCTGGGCATGCATGTTTTGCTTCTTTGATGGCCCAGGACAATCTGGCTCTTGCTGTTCTTAGGGCTGCTTTGTTGCCTGCCCTGAATGAAGAGTCTCGGGTTTTCAGTAAAGCACACACTTTTCCAATTATCCACGGCTCCTGCAGTATTCTGACTTAGTTATGTGTCCCTCTTTCCATTTTTTTGTACTTAGCCTATTTTTTTCTTTGTTGTCCAAGAGTTCTTTGTGCAACCATAGTGGTTTCTTGGATTTCTTGTTTTTCTTTTTCAGTAGTATTGAGCTGGATTGGCTTTTATAATCATATTTTTCAGTTTCCCAAGCTTCTTGTGTTGGCTTCCCCTTTAAGATTTTCATCCATGGGATCCTTCCCAAGCTTTTTCTCAGTTTGTCAAATTAGCTTTTTTAAAGTTCTAAGACACTGATTTGAATATGTTCTGTTACTTGTATCTGTACTGTATTCTGTTTTTATTGTATTGTTTTGTACTGTAATACAATTCAAGTTTGTATTGTATTGTGTCTGTATTATAGTCTGTTGCTTGTGTCTGATAACTAGTATGTTTTGAGATCAAACTCTCATTATCCCCAGCAATATAGCCAGTGAGTGGAGGGGATGGGAGTTGTAGTCCAGTACATCTGGAGGCCAGGAGATTGCTCACATTGAGATGGGCCATCCTTTCCTAGCCATGCCCTTGTTCCCAGTGGTTGGGTCCAGCTCTGAGACCATTCCAGCTTTGCCTGTAACTAGGTTGGATCAGAAATCACGTGGTCTTGAGTCAATTTGTTCTTCTGTGGATGAACTGAGGACTAAATTGTATTGATTTTGCATAGAAGACTAAATGTCATCTAGACTGATATTGACCTCAGTGACTGGCAGCAGCAGCTTTACAGTCTCCCTACACCCAAAACATGCTTTAATTCAGAACAGCCTTGCTCTAAGAGATCAGGTTTCTTAATCTTTAAATTATGGGGAAGTGTGGTTTTCAGCCACTTTTAGGGCAATAATTAAAAAAAACCAATATTTTGTATAGAGAAAGCCAGGGGAAAAACTGGGCAAATGTGACAAAATAGAAAAAAGACAAGATAGGTCTATTGTTGCCAGTCTCTCATAAATTGAGAATACCCCCCCCCCTTTTTTTTAAAAAAATATATATACAAAAATCCTTTAAAATGTCTGAAGGGACAAGTGCCTTGATTTAGCCTCTGGAAGCCTTTAAAATGAATAGACCAGGATTTCCTAACGTTGGCAACTTTAAGATATGTGGACTATACTGGCTGGGAAATTCTGGGAGTTGAATTCCATACATCTTAAAGTTGCTAAGGTTGAGAAACACTGGAGTAAACTGTGGACATTTCATATGGTCTTGGCACAGATCAGGCGCTTTTTGAACCTGCTGAGTCATGCTTCTAGCTTGTTCCTCAGATTTTCCCCCAAGGCAAATTGAGATAAGCAAAATGAAATCTCCCGGGAAGGGGAAGGAATCTCCGAGCTCCTTGAGGGCTTGCAGTGGCTCATACCCTGCTGTGTCTTCTGTTTGCACACTGGGCAGAGTTCAACCTTGGAGGTGGGACCAAGATATCCTCCCTGCTATAAAATCTGCCCTTGCAGTGAGCTGAAAGTGTCAGAAGTAGCAGTTCTGCAGACAATGCCTCATCAACAAAGCAGTAGTCCTCATGCTGGAAAGGTAGGTGATCTTGGGGCAAGAGGAAGCCATCAAGGGCTGGGAGTAGGAATTTGCAGCAGTTATATATGGTCTAAATAGGGATTTGCCTATTTCCCAATTTATGTAGGATCTTAAACTACATAGCTTTTTATTTCAGAAGGCTGAGCTGTCATTAGCATGTTTAAGAAGATACATTAGATGAAATTAATCTATTAATTAAAAGTTTATATATCTCAGAGTGACTCTGGTTTTAGTAGAAGACAGTGTTGATCCATCAAAAAGATACAATATAAAATGTATGAGTCTATGGTTGAAATGTTTTGCCTTCCAATCTTGATCCTGTGGAAGGGATCTGCCATTGTTTTATGGATGTTACCTAACTAAACTTCCACCTTCTGTAGGGTCTCATTCTCGGAGCCTTTGCCAGTCACCGTGATGATGAACCTTCTCAGTTGTCTGTTGCAGGAGAGGCTTTTGACAAACAAGTTAATGGGAAGCTGAAGGAGTTACTGGCCATGTAAGCAACTGGTTTCATTTCCTTCTCTTTATTAAACTGATGCAAAATGACAGGAAAAACATTTGGTCTTAAGGATGTTTTGCAAGTAGCTGCAGAAGTTGTTCCAAGTTTGTTTCACCCTTTTTCTTTTCCCACATTCATCTTTTTCTTTTTTGCCATTCAAATGATGTTCATTCCATCTTTCTCTTTGCAAGCAACCTCCTTCCCTTTTTTGGGCTTCCCCAAAAGCCGATTATGTCAGGTGTTCTCAATTTCAACTAAGAAGGTGGCATAATAATTAAAAGGGCCTTACAACACTTAATATCTGATTCCAAAAAGATTTGCATACAGGTTCCTGTATGAATCTGAATATTATACATTCATATAAACCAGGCAGTTCTTTTTCCAGGAAGAATGCATGTGCTTTTGTAGCTGCCATGAAGTTCCAGGAAAAGATATGGCTGTTTTAAAACACTGCTGTTTTATATGCATGGCCCTTAGAAGCAGTGGTGAAATTCAATTTTTTTACTACTGGTTCTGTGGGCACGGCCACAGGATTAAACATCACCAAGCACAGAATTAAACGTCACCAAAATTACAATCTAATAAGGGGGAGGCAGTTTCTGTGAGCAAAGCAATAAAGATTAGGCTATTTACAGGATTAACTTTATTTACAGGATTAACCCTGTAAAGTTAATCTTTACAGGATTAACCCTGCAAAGTGGGAAAAAAACAAAAGGAGATTTCTTCTAATAACCATTCTATAGAACTGGTGCCAACCGGCTGAATTTCACCTCTGCTATGAAGCACTTTTTGGAAGAGAATTCAAAGTATGCATAGTTTTAATGGTTCACTGACTAGAACCCAATGATTAGCAATTTACTAAATGATACTAATGGTCATGTTGGATGTTTTTATAAAGTCAAAGGGCCTGGTCTATGCGAGTGAGAATTTTAAAACTAGAAAGATAGGCTAAGTTAGAAAGGCTTTATTGATGCAAATGCATTGGTGGAAACAGCGGTAGAATTGATTAGTTTAAAAGTGTTGTAAATCTGAGAAAACCACTTGATTTAAAGTAGTACTTCTCAACCTGACAACTTTAAGATGTGTGGTCTTCAACTCCCAACTTCAAATGGTTGGCTGGGGAATTCTGTGACTTGAAGTCCACATATCTTGCCAAGGTTGAGAGACACTGATCTAAAGGCTTTACTAAAGTCCTCAACTTATTATTGTAATGGAGACTGCCCATTCCATTTGTAACCTGAGGATTTGTAGGAATGAATCGCGTACCTTGAATGGGATCACTCCCTCCTTTCGCCCATGTATTCGCTAATCAAATCAGGCTCATTAAGTGCACATGAGGTATTTCAGGGTGGGGAAGGCCACAGGAGGCCTACTGATGGAACAGGCCACCTGCCTAACACCACCCAAGACCTCCCCAACCCACTGAAATGCCTCATGCTCCCCACAATTGCTTCCCCCCCAACCTGGCATGCCGGGTCATTTACCTTGTGAAAGATCTAGCAAGCAGTCTCCTTGCCAGCCTCTCAGCCGCATGTGCCCCCTCTGCAACTCTGTTCAGGCCTCCGCAAGCCTGGCCCAGCAGGTTGCTGGCTGAAATGGAGCTTCCGGGCAGTGGATCTGGCCTTCTGATGCTCTGTTTGGCCCCCCACAGACCTCCCCTGGCCCATTGCAAGCCAAAATGGAGCTTCCAAGAGCCAGTCTGCCCCCTGGAAGCTGTATTTCAGCCTGCAATCTGCTGGAGGCCGGAACGGAAGGGGGGCACATGTGGCTGAGAGGCTGGAGAGAGGAAACTGCCAGATCTTCACAAGGTAAGTGACTTGACATGACAGATTGGGTGGGAGGGAAGTAATTATGGGGAGCATGAGGCCTGAATGGAGCTTCTGAGGGACAGATCTGCCCCTCAAGCTCCATTTTGGTCAGTAACGTTCAGGACAAATGTTGCGGCACCTTTGCGGTTGTTCATAAGGGTGAACAACTGCCGTGGTGTTGCAAGATTCATAGTTTTGGGACTAGTTTGCAAAGTTAGAGGACACTTATCGTGTGACTTCAAAAGTTCACAAAGGGAACATAACCGGGGATAACCTATATCTCATCATCTGCTGTTCTAGAGAGAGATAAAGAGTTCTTTCTCAGCATAAAACAAGAATCCTGCCATTCATAGATTCACTTATTTAATATATTTACCTGCCACTATAATCAAAACCTGAATACATGGATAGAAGGTACCCTTAGGTATAAAACCAGGCAGAAGTCTATTCTGGGAAAGGCTAATATTCTGATCCAGTTGCTGATAATGTGGGTGTGCAACATCTGTTTTGTTGTGAACTACTGAACATCTTTGTGTCCTATTCTAGTTCTGGACCACCTCTGAAGAAAGGGAAGACCCGAATCTTTCATGGTTTGCATCAGGTAGGGGATTCTTCAGATCTATCTTTTTTGTTGGCAGAGTTTATAGAACAGCAGCAACTTTTTCTGAAATAAAAATGAGCACATCCCATTGTTTTTCCAGTGTGAAGTTTGGCTTCTTCTCACAGCTTGCTCTGACCTCATAAGAAGACAGCAAAATCAGGGTTGAAGCAGAGACTGAGAATCAAGTGATTATGGTTAGTTAATGCTAAGAAGGTCATCTAGGAGATAAGATGGAAATCCCAAAGGTGCTTTTTCAAGAGGCAACTGTACTTTGTTTTCTTTGAAGACGTTTAACTTCTGATCCAAGAAGCTTTTTTAGTTCTGACTGGATGGTGGGGAATGGAAGGATTTATATTCCTTGTACCCAGCTGGTCATTTTTATTCTTTTAGAGAGTTGTTGAGGCCACATGGAGATTTATCTGTGTCAGTTGGGTCACCTGACTAAAGCAAGTGGGTATGCAGCTTTATTGGAACTGCTGAAAAGACTGTGCCAGTTTCAGCAGTTCCAAAAAAGCTCTACACCCATTTGCACTATTCAGGTGACCCCAGGACCTGATAAATCTCCGAGTGGTCTCAACAACTCTAACAGAATGCAGATGACCAGCTGTGTGCAAGGAATATAAATCCTTCCATTCCCCACCATCCAGTCAGAGCTAAAAAAACTTTTTAGATCAGAAGTGAAATGTATTTGAAGAAAACGGTTGCCTCTTGAAAAAACACCTTTTAGACAACCATGACTTGGATGACTGAGAATCTCCATAGACAATAAGATGGAAAGTTTGTGGATTTAATTAAAACATTTGTACAAGTAGCCCTTGACTTACAACCATTTGTTTAGTGACTGAAGTTACAGCAGCACTAAAATGGTGACTTACAACCATTTGTAAGTTCATTTACAATTAATGTATTATTCCCATGGACATCTGATCAAAATTTGAGCACTTAGCAATTGGCATGTATTTATGATGGTTCTAGATCATGTGATCACCATTTGTAACCTTTCCAGCTCACTTCTGGCAAGCAAAGTCTGGCAAACTGTTTCTGGGCGTGAAAGCTCTGATGAAAGCCATGGAGCAGGTCCAAGGAAGCAACGGGGTGACTCAGTGTTCCAAAAAGAAAAGTATTGCAAAGATCAAACCTTTGATTAAAACTAATAGTTGAAAATGGCATCACAGTTTGATTTATGGAAAGCAGGCTAATTCAGCTCACTGTCAGGAGTTCCATCCTCACCAGCTCAAGGTTGAGTCAGCATTCTGTCCTTCCAAGGTTGATAAAATGAGGACCCAGATTGTTGGAGGCAATATGCTGACTCTGTAAACAGCTTAGCCTTAGAGAGAGCTATAAAGCACTATGAAGTAAGTGTATTGCTATCCTTGTTCAAAGCAATGAACCATCCCAACATCTGAGGTTGAAATTATGTGTTTAAAAGATCTGATATCATATACTGAATTAAATGTGTAAAAAAAATAGCTTCCCCTTTTAAGGCTTTCTCGCAATCAGATGCTATTCTGTTGCTTATCCTTTTTGCATTAATGCATCAGGTTAGATACTGGATATTAAAAAAATTACATTCCTTTGAATATTCTTTGGAGAACATTTACTGCATAGTGCTAGTTTAGTCTCCCTTATTAACAGAGATATTTTAAAATGTGAAGGAAGTAAATACTAGATTTGCTGCAATTTTGAAAGACATTCTTTGAAATTCAATTGGTTGACTTTAAAAAAAGGAAAATTAATTGTTTTCCTCTTCTGTTTTGTTGCAGGCCTTTCCAAATGTAGTAGTTGTTGGCCTGGGAAAGAAAGCAATGGGAATGAACATAGATGAAAACTGGAATGAAGACAAGGAAAACATACGGGCAGCTGTGGCAGGTTAGCAAAATTAAAACATTACTTTTGTGTTAATGTACAATCTCTAATATTATTTCCATAATGAGTGCAATCTATATTTTAAAAGGTGTTTCTATTTGTCAAGCTTAATAGCTTAGATGGCTGTTGCAGGACCCCCTTGCATTAAATTCTGTTGGACTTAATGAATATTGAGCATAGCGTTGTAAGCAGGATGGATAAAAGTCTGTGATTTTTTTTAATTTACAAGAGATCAGGCCTTTGTAACCATAAGGTATACACTTAAGGGAATTTCAGTAAGGTAAGGCAGCTTGAATGGCAACTGATGGAATTGCCTGTTCCACACAGATGTGATGGGTAAGGCCCTTGTCCTTGGCACCACAAGTGAAGCATGGTAGCAGAATCCAGCCCAAATGAAAAATGTCAAATCTCATATTTTCAACAATCCCCTTTTTTGCAGCCTTTAGAACCAAAGCTGGCATAGCAATTGGTTTGTGATAGCTTTCCATAAAAGAAAGTGATCAAAGAAGAGTTCAACCTAGAGCTAAGGAGAAATTTCCTGACAGAAGAATTAATGAATGGAACTACTTGTCTCCAGAAGTTGTGAGTGCTCCTTCACTGGGGATTTTCAAGAAGAGAGCCTTTTGTCTGGAATGGTATAGGGTTTCCTACTTGAGAAGGGGATTGTATAAAAAGATCTCTGAGGTTGCTTCCAACTCTGTTATTCTGTAATTCTGCAATTTTATTTTAATGTTACTCAGTGGGCTGATAAAGTGGCCTTTAGCAGAATTGAGTTTTTTAACATGGCTAAATAAAGGCACATATTGTAATAATTGCTTTTTTAATGTATTGTGTACTTTGGCCAGCTGAGGTTGCTCAGTCATCATTTTCTAACATGAGAAATTTGGGTGAGGCACTTTCTCATTCTTGAATTACTTGTAGGGAGTTACTTCTAGATAATTCATCTAATTGCCCTATAATTAATTACTTTCACTTTAGAAAGCTTTAACTGCAGAAATGATTGCCTTGACTGATTTTTTACTCCTTATGGCAGGTGATATGTTTGCTAGAAAACTCCTCCTTGCTTCTGTCTTGGGGTCATAATTTTTCTAATGTGTATTTTATTGTTTAGCTGGATGCAGGCAGCTGCAGGATCTAGAACTCCCTTGTGTTGAAGTGGACCCTTGTGGAGATGCTCAGGCTGCAGCTGAAGGGGCAGCCCTCAGCATCTTTGAATATGAGGCACTGAAGCAAAAAAAGAAACCCACCCTTGAAATTCAGTTACATGGCAGGTAACCAAGACATCACCTTGATATGGTGCTTCTGTTGCAGAAATGATTTGTTTGCTGTGAAGTGTTGAGAAATAAAAGGATGTTTAATGAATTCTTTACTGAAAGTCATCATAAGACCTTGCACTTAAATAAATAAATAATTTCCCTATGCAAACATGGTTTATACTTCAGCAGTGATCAACCAGTGAATCAAGAGCATTGGCAGAGTGGTTTGGTTTGTGCAGTCTTGATAGGTTTGCTAACCCAAAGAGTCAAACTTGAGTAATTTGCCCTAGTAAAGGATAACAGAATTGAATAATTGGGGACCAAGATAGACACAGTTGCTGGAATATCAACTCGTCAGAAGAGAATAGCCAATGGATAGTGCTTCCCTTAGTTGCATGATGGAGGGGATCCAGTTTTAAGTCAAGCCAATATTCTCAATTTTTAAACTAATTTATTAGCAAATTTAAGTACAACAATAACTAATGCAAACTAAAATTGAAAATAAAAAGAAAAAATAGGTGCAGAGAAAAATAGAAAAGAACAAGAATCTAGCAAGGAAGTTGCTCCTTTTCATCAACACTTTTAGCAATTTATTGCATTCTCTAACTATATGTAAATACAACAAATGATCTCTTCTTTCTCTATCCCATCTCTTATCTATAATCAAATCCATAAAGCATCATTTCATTTCTGATGTCAAGTCCATTAAGATTTACTAGAAATAGCACATCTGTTTTAACCTTGACCAAATTCCTTCCTTTTACTTGTAACAATATTGATAAATAATAGAAACAGTGACAGAGTTAGAAGAGACCTTAGAGGTCCTTTAGTCCAACCCCTTGCTCACGCAAGAGACCTATACTATTTCTGACAAATGACTGTCCAGTCTCTTTAAAAGTCTCCAAATGATGGTGCATACATAACTTCTAAAGGCAATTTGTTCCACTGGTTGATTGTTCTCACTATTAGGAATTTTTTCCTTAGTCCTAAATTGATTCTCTCCGTGATTATTTTCCATCCATTGTTTCTTGTCTTGCCTTCAGGTTCTTTGGTAAATACATTGCCCTGCTCTTCCTTGTGGCAGCCCTTCAAATATTGGAAGACTATTATGTCACCCCCACCCCTCCTTTTTACTAAACTAGGCATACCCAATTCTTGCAACCCATTCTTTGTATGTTATAGCTTCTTGGCTCCTAATCTATCCTAATTCCAACATCGTTTTTATATTGAGGTGACCAAAACTGAATGCAGTATTCTAAGTGTAGTCTTACTGGGTTTTAAAGCGGTGCTAATGTTTCATGAGGGGGGAATGACTTGCATGTATGTGCGAGGGGAACCTTTACCTTAATGTTTCATGTGATCTTGATTCTATCTCTCTGTTAATACAACATAGTATTGTATTAGCTTTTTTGGCTGTTGCTGCACACTGTTGGCTCATGTTTAGATGGTTGTCCACTAGGACTCAAAGATTCCTCTCACAGTTATTACTATTGAGCATGTTTCACCTAGTCTGTACCTGTATTTGGGGAGTTTTTGCATAAGATTTTTGCCTAAGACCTTGCTTTTTTATATGTTAAATTTCATTTTTTGGAAAGGGCCCAGTAACAAGTCTATTGAGATCCATCTGTATCTTGAGTCCATCTTCTGGAGTATTTGGCTATTCCTGCCACCTTGGTGTCATCTGCAAATTTGATGAGTTTCCTCTTTATTCCCTCATCTAAGTTGTTTATGAAAATGTTGAAGAGTACTGGGCCTAATACAGAACTTTGGGCAATCCCCACTGCTTACTTCCCTCCATGCAGATGTAGTTCCATTAAGGACTACATGCTGAGTGTGGTTTGTCACCCAGTAACAAATCCATTTGGTGGTGATGCAGTCTATTCCACATTTTTCTAGCTTAGCAAGAAGTAAGTTGTGATCAACTTTGTTAAATGCCTGCTGAAGTCCAAGTATACTATGTTCACTGCATTCTGCTGGTCCACTAATTTAGGCACTTTGTCGAAGAATGAAATAAGATTTGTTTGACAAGCCCATGTTGGCTACTGATTACAATTCTGCTTGCTTTTACTTGTTTGCAGATTTGTTGCTTGATTATTTTTTCTAGGGTCTTCCCAGGTATTGTGGTCAGGTTGATTGGTCTGTAGTTTCCTGGATATATCCCCCCCCTTTTTTTTTTTTTTTGAAAGATGGGAACCATATCTAGTCTTTTCCAATCTTCTGGTATTCTCCAATTCTCCAGGATCTTTGAAAGATATTGTTTAGTGGTTCTGGTAGGTCTTCTGCTAGCTCCTTCAGTACTTTAGGATGTAATCCATCAAGTCCTGGTGATTTGAACTCATCTAGAGCAGTTAGTTGTTCTTTTACTATTTCTTTGCCTACTTTAATTTGCATTACTAGACTGTCTTTTGCAGTTGTGTTATTAGCACATTAAGCTATATTTTCTTTTTCCATAAAGAGAGATACAAAGAACGAATTGAGAAGTTCTGATTTCTCTCCATTACATGTCACTTTACCATTTTCTCCTATTGGTGAGTTGATTATTTCCTTGACTTTTTGTTACTATTAATATATTGAAAGAAACTGTATTATTATTTATTGCAAATCTTATTTCATTCTGAGCCTTAGCTTTCCTGATTTCATCTTTGCCAGTTCTTATTATTCGTTGGTATTCTATCTATGTTATGTGTCCTTCTTTCCATTTTCTGTATTCTGTATTCCTTTTGTCTTTTAATTTATTACAGAAATCCTTCTCACATTCTTTTAAAATCAGCTCTTTTAGGACACTGGTTGGATTATTCTTTATTGCTTGAATATGTATTATGCTGAATTCCAATATGGCATGGTCACTCTCACCCAAAGTTCCAATAACTTCATCCTCTTATCGCTTCTTCTCTGTTATTGGCCTAGAATTTTATTTATTTTCATTTCTCTTTCTCCTTCTCAAAACATTCTTCAAAGCTTTAACAAGTCTTATAAAACAAGGATAAGAAAATTATGCAGGTCAATCTCTTGATTTTTTAAAATTTGTATATCCCTTTTAATTATTAAGACAGTCAGTTTCTCTTATATGTCTAGTATAACATCTTTTCCATGTCATTCTCATAGACTGTCATTTTCAAATCTGCTTTCAGATCAATCTCAATCTTGTCAGGTAAAGCTTGTTTCTTTTCCATAATATCTTTTAAACACAATTTATCTATAGAGTTAGATACTCCTAAAATTAACTTCTGAGTCCATTGTTTAAAAATAATATTCAGTATGTTCAATGTTAAAACACTTAGTTTCACATAAGTTGAATTAAAACCTTCTCCTTTAATTGTTCTTTTCTTGTCACTTCTCTGAAATATACAACCTTGAAAGTCCTACCATCATTTTTAAAGAATTCAAAACAAAAGCATTTTCCTATGAGAAGAACTTTTATAATTAATTTCAAAATCTTATTTCTGATCTATCTAGCTCTTTAGTCCATTTATAATTTTCTAAAACTACGTTCTAATCATTGCTGTTTATTCCAAAATAACATTTTAAAGTTCTTAAACTTGTGTTTAAAACTTTTTTCCATAAAAATTGAACAAAACTCATCCAGTGCTGTAAAATATGTTGATCTGAATTAACAAGCAATTTCCAAAAGTGATTAAAAAAGGAAACATGTAAACCCAGAGTCCTTAAAGGTGCTGGCCATGGTTTAAGGAAGATGGTTATTTCTTCTTCTCCCAGAGAAATAAAACTACTGGAGGCTATTATTTTATGATCACCTCACAAAGACTGTCTGGAGCATTTATTGGCAATCCAAAATCCTCTCCTTGTCTGGAGAGGAATTATCAAAGAGCCTATGCCTGTCAGCTCTACCACCACAGCCGTAAGTCTTATCTATCATTTCTTCTCTGGCAGTCCAGGCCAATATTATTTTGTGTGAGATGTCCACCTTGAAAAAATTAGCTGCCTTGTCATTCAGAGCATCTCCTTAGAAAGAAATAATTCAGGCAGAAGCTGCAATTCTTTGGCTATGATCCTGCTCCTCATTCTGTCCTCCAGGCATCTATTGTCTTTGAAGACTCTCCAACCCATTCACATGGTTCCCAGACTGGATTTTTGAGCTTGATTTTCCCTTTCATGAATGTAATGTTGTACAGTTCTGTTTTGTTTAAGAAAACTCTGCAGTAGTACTTTATAGATAAACGTTCTGTGTTCCTACGTAGTGATGGAATTGATGCCTGGCAGAAAGGGATTCGCTATGCAGAAGGCCAGAACCTGGCCAGATATCTTATGGAAGGCCCTGCAAATCATATCACACCAACCAAATTTGCTACCATTATTGAGGACAAATTGAAAAGCTTCAGTAGCAATGTGACTGTTCATAAAAGGTAAGTTCAGTTTAAGAGGTTTTTAGTTGGTAGCATATTTCTGAGAATGATTAAATAGAGCTGGACCTTAGTCACATTCATGTAACCCATGCTAATTTAGTGTTTGAAGTACCAGTGTTGTATGGGCTTAACATTATCTCCAGTGTTAGTGCTTCTTGTCTTTGGCAACTTTAAGGAATGTGGACTTCAACTCCCAGAATTCTCCAGCCAGCATTGGCTTTAAGAAATCCACACTTCTTAAAGTTACTAAGGTTGAAAAACATTGGTTTATGCATCTGAACCTATTAACATATGCAATCTACCCTAAACCCTATCCCATTGTTAATTTAGACCTCCTATAGAAATTCCCCATAGTTCCCATTTTGTCAAAATCATATATCTCCCTTACATTTTTTAATTGCTGTAGAATACTTAGTCTTTATTTTGCTGCATCTGGTGGAGAAACCGAACTCCTGAATTTCCATCCCATTTTCTTTCTCTTAGGTTTGCTTTGCTTTGTCTGTTCAAGCAGGATTACTAAATATCTTACTTGTCAGTCTCCAGGCTGAAACTCAGCATTTACTTCCTATGTTCAGCCTATAGCAAATAATGGGTTTGTTTTATGTAGGTATTCACTTTATGACCGACACAAAAAAGATTATAAAGTTATGTCAGTGACCTGCTTTATAACTATCACAACACATAACCATAATTTGTAAGCTCCATTATAGTTAAAAGTCGATTACTTGTATTAATATTGAAATGTCTCAAATTCTTCCACATGGTCGTTGCTTATTTCCTCTTTGTAGTGCATCCTGGGAAAATAGATGTACTGAGGATGTAGATTTTATTGCTGGTACTTGAAGGAACCCTTCAGGCAAAAGACAGTTGTGCACTTAATCTATGTGCACATGCTGGGGTGTGTGTGTGTGTGTGTAGTATCTGTGTTGCAAGGTTTCTTCCCCTCTCAAATATCACTTTTTATTGATTTTACAATCTAATGGATACAAACCAAAAGAGGTATTCCTATTCAAGAAAGTCAAAAAGTAACAATATCATGCAAATCAGCATGCGCTATAAAGCAACGTATTGAAATTGCTGGGCAATTAAATTTTGATAGCTGTAGCAGTTGCAACTTTATCGAGCTGTCTAACTAGCTATCTAGTTTGGTGATCTTTCTGATAAGAGGGGGCAGTTTCTCTGAGCAAGCAGGATTATGAGTTAAGAGAAGCAATGGAATTGTACAGAAGAAGTATTACAAGACAATGGAGGGAATTAGCAAGATATTATCTTCACATATTCGGATAAATGTTCTTGAACAGTAATATTAAAATCTCTTCCTTCTAACAGGAAAGTTGGCAACATCTTAGCAGAAAAGGGATTGGGCAAAGGATACTTGCTAAATTGTTTGGCATGATAGAAAACGTAGAGGAGGCAACTAGAAGTAAAGCTATACTGGACCTAATTCTTACTAATAGAGAAGAAGTGATAGAGAGAGTTGAAGTTGCTCTTGGGTGAAAGTGACCATGTCACACTGGAATTCAATATAATGCAAACACAAGCAATAGAAAATAATCCAACCAGTGTCTTAAACTTTAAAAGAGTTGATTTTAACAAACTCAGAGAGAGCCTAGGAAAGATTCCATGGATGAAAATCCCAAAGGGGAAAACAACTCAAGAAGTGTGGGAAATTTAGGAACCTCCAGCTGACATCAGGACACCACCAGACACAGAAACGGAACACTCCATTTCTACTCTGGCTTCTGCATGCTCGTGGGCTCCAAAAGAAGCCAAAAGCCACCTTGTAGGGGCGGCGAAGCTAAGAAGGGGCACCCAATGAGGTCGTGGCGAGACTGCAACTCTCCTGCTGACCCGGGCTCTTTTTCCCTCTATGCCACAGCAAGAAGAGATAGCCTGAAATGGTTGCCATGAAGCTGGAACAGCCAAGGAACAGCTAACAGTGGTGCAGGAGCAGAGTTAGTGAACAGTGTCTGGAACTGGGTGAGAAGAATGTTTTTTACTTCAATTTTGACCCCCCAAAAGACTATTTAAGAAGAAAGAAACTCACAATTACTTTAAAGTGGCAGCCACTCGAATTTGGGAGAAAAAGGAAAAGCTTAAAATGGAAGGAAAAGACTAAAAGGAAAAGGCAAAAAAATAGTTAAAAATACAGAAAATTGGATTCTGGTTCCAGTCACAGTCGACTCCAGACATTTTTGCACTGGTCTTCCCCTGCTTGTGGGCTCAATAAGGAGCCTAAAGCTGCTCTGTAGGAACAGCGAAGCAAAGAGGGATGCCCAGAACAGTCAGGGGAGATCACAATTCCCCAGGGGGATCCCTGGGCTGAAAGTCCCCTCAGCCATGGCAGGATGAAGAACTGGTCAGAAATGACTGCCACAAAGACCAAAACAACTGAGCCACCCACCATTTAAGACTGGAGCAGGAGAGAAGATGGTGAGCAGCTGTGGAACTGGGTGAGAAGATTTTTTTTTTTTAGCTGAATTTAAACATCAAAAGATTATTTCAAAGGAAAGCTCCCTGAAGTTTACCTTAACTATTGGTTCAGTGGCAAAAAAAAACTGGGGGGGAAAAACTGAAAGCAAAAGCTGAAACAGAAAGGAGATTTAAAGGGAAAGGGTGTCAAAATACTTTTTAAAAGCAGAAAACTGAACTTTCGTTTTGAAAGGCATTTTGTCAGTGAATAGGCATTTTTAACTATGCCAGAATGATGGATTTAAAAGAACTTACAAACTGGAAATGTTGAAACAAACAAAGACAGTTTTATTTAAGAACTGATCCCTACTAGAAACTTGATTTTACAGTGCCATCTGCCGATGGGAGGAAAATACTGCACTCAAGCAAAGTGCAAGTAAAGATTTAAACTTTAGAGGACTATAATGATAATAAATTTATTTTCAAAAAGGGACTAAGGAGCCAGAGGGGGGGGGGGGAGAAAGAAACAATAATTATTTTGCTTTTTGATTGGAAAGAAGAATTAAGAAGTATAACCCAAAACTCTGAGAATCTGTGCCAGGAGATTGGTTATAATATTGGAGATATGGACAAACAGGGAGTTGGATTATAAATGAATAGAGGGAAATAAAAAAGAGTCTACAAATGTTTCAACAAGAAAAAATGGACAACTGGGAGTAGCTGATGCTGTCAACATGAGACACATGGAAAATGATGAAAATAGAACATAAAGACTTAATGAACAGGCTGGAGACTACAGACAAAAAAGTAGAAACTATATTTCAAGGAGAGAAGAAAAGACAAGACATCCAAGAAGAGGGAGAAATGAATAAAAATACTGGTGTAAAAATAAAAAGGGGACTCAAAAAAGGACACAAAAAATACAAGAGGCACAATACTAAAAGGGGAAAAGAGAGGAGAAGTCAAAGAAATAGCATTCGGAAAAAAAGTGAAGGAGGGAATAGTGGCTCTGGTAGTCTCACGAGGGAAAGAGATAAGAAAAAAGGCAACCATTTGAAATTAAAATACAGGAAAAGGAGAGGGTGAGAGGAAAGGTTAAAGCAGATAAACTAGGTGGCAATAGAACTAGAAATATAATGAGGAAACATCAAAATGTAGGCAAGTTAAGGGAAAGATAAGGTCACTAAGGAAGAGGAGGGATGATGATTAGAGGAATTTTTTTAAAATAGAAATGTGCAGAGGCACAGATAAAAAATTAGGATGAAGGGAGAGAAGATTAGGGGAACAATATAGTCAAATACACGATGTTTTCATTATTTTTTTAATTATACCACCTATGCAATATGAAATTAGAGGAATATCCTAGAGAAGAAGGTAGGTGATAGTGAGGTAAATACATATAATTGTAAAAAATTCTTAGCAATAAGGAATGTTAAGGAGGTGAATAATGATATTAAATTTGTATTGACAGACCTATTAAATATTAAAAACAATATAGAAATAATTAGGGAAATGTGTATTATTATCAGTATTTTAATTTTAATATTTTAAAAGTAAAACTAAGAGAAGAACAGAGAATTTGATAATTTGATAGAGATTGGTACAACTTTGAAATGATGAATTTTATGTAGAAAAAGGGAATAGTATATTTAAGGGCGGTAATGTTTATAGAATTAAGAGTAATAATGGAAATGTAGAGGATAATTTGAATAAGTCTGTACCAAAATGATCAATATTATATGATACAATTAACATGCTAAAAGATGCCCAGATAACATGCTGTACACACAATGATTTGTTGTTTCGAAGGTAAAAATAAAATTTAAAAAACTTGAATAGAAGCAAAAAATTAGTGGCTAGATAATTGAAATGAGAAGTAAAAACCAGAAAAGTTATAATTAAATTTAGGAAAAAGAGAGTATGAGAGTGTAGATAAGATGGACGTATATAAATCTGATATGGAAAGATTTTCTATGATATTATGAAAAAATTTATTATTATAGTTGGCAACTATAACTGCTACTTGGAGAGATATTTGTATGCCTGACTACATATGATTTGATGAATGTCATGTATGATGTTATGTAAAAAATGGAAAATAAAAAAAATTGAATTCTAAAAACTAAAATAAAAAAATCCAATTTCAAAATTGTTTGCAGAGTTTTCCCTTTCTTAAAACTTCCTACCCAAGCTCACTTATGTATTAGCATCTTCCCAATGGAATTCTAGTCAACAGGTATTGTTTTCCTGAAATTCACAATTCATATTCATTGATAGCTTGCTTTAATTTCCTTGCAATCCCAAAATTCCAGCCTAACAAGGCTACTCTCCTTCAGTGTTTACTTAGAGGAGTTTAAACAAAGAGGACTAAAGATAATAGAGATTTGCAACCTTTGACTCTGCAGTGCTTTTTTGCCATTATGCCTTTTTCTTTCAAGCAAACATGGCCCTCAGCCCATTTGTTTGCTTATTTAAAAAAAAAACATTGTCCTGCTTGAACCTCTGAAGCATTGGTTGAAGACAATACTGCTCTCTTTTTAAACTGATGTAGCAATTTGGAGCACTGAAGGGTTGCAGTTTTAAATGGGTTGAGGTTCCCCCCCCCCCAATTCTGGTGTTACCTGACCTAGTTTTTAAACGTTGTCTATAGCTCACTAAATAAGTTCAACAGGAAAAAGGGATCTCATCCCAGTAGAGGCAGAGGAAGTTCATCCTTATTTAAATTAATGTTATTAATGGATAATTTGCATTTTTTAACTATGACTAGTATGCTGACTGGAGGAACCCAGAACAAAACTAAAGAAAAAGTCTAAAAACAAAGAGAAGAAAGCTACAGTAAATGAAATGGAATAAACATCAATACCTGTGAGATGTATCTGTCCTGAAGTCAGTTGAATAATTACTTGTATTTTACCTATCAATATCATATGCCTATATAGATGCAAATACATCATCTACTTCAAAAATCAGCTATCCTGATGCATTACTGCTGATCACACTCAGACTAACAGTCTTAGTATTGTTAACTAGCAACAATAATTTCAGAGTAAAACAAGGTTTTAGTACTCATTGCTATAAAATTATATACAGCTTGATCAACTGCCATCAATTGCTTTCTCTTAATTCGTCTTTGCTTGGGAAAGGATACAATTGCCCTAACAAAGTCAAATGGCAAAAGTATTGACATTTGAAAAAGTTTTCAATTTTTTTTAGTAAATCTATTTACATTTCTTGTTGCCCTTTATTTTATGTTGTAGGTGTGTACAGAAGGACGTCTGATCTTGGAATTTACCTTTGATGACCTTATGAGAATAAAAACATGGCACTTTACCATTAGACAATACAGAGAACTTGTCCCTCGCAGTATTTTAGCCATGCATGTAAGTGTTCAGCCCATATTGCTTTCTAAAACTTTTGAAGGCCATCAAAACCATAATTTGTTGTCCCAGAAAATGTATTTTAGGTTGTAGGGGAAAATCTTAGAAGTGGCATTGCCTTTGTTATTGTTCAATGATATGTTGAATTAGAGCATTAGGTCGATACCTCTGAAATTACACTTAATACATTGGTTTTTGAAATAAAATTAGAGGCACATTCAATGCCATACTTGCACACATTCAGGTTTACTGAATGTTAGAACAAGCCACTTATTAATCTAGCCACAGGGGTTGTAAACCAGTGACTTCTGTGCTGGTCCCAAGCCTGGATAAATAGAGGCCGTTGTTTAATTATTTTAATTGTTCTTAACTTGTGTTGTGTTGATGTTGTTTTATTGGCTGTGAACCGCCCCGA
>JAEANM010005053.1:0-20056 GCA_017656035.1 Myanophis thanlyinensis
ATAAAAAATATACTAAAAACCTGGATTATTCTGGTTAGTCACATTGTACTGCTATTATTTTGAACAATACTGTATATGCCTCTTAATGGTGCTTTATAGCCCCCTCTAACTAGTTTACAGAGTCAGCCTATTGTCCCCAACAATCTGGGCCCTAATTTTACCAACCTTGGAAGGATGGAAGACTGAGTCAATCTTGAGCCAATGAGAATCAAACTAGTTGCAGTTGGCAGAATTAGCTTGCTTGTACCTTATGCTACATAAGGCTTTATAAGTGATAACCAGCACCTTAAAAGGAGATGGCTTTGAGATCTCCCAGAGATAATCAAAAAGCTTCTTTTTCCATAATTATATTAAAAGGAATTTAACCTAAAGGCATATATTGGAACCCCTTCCTGTAGTTTATAATACTTAGTACAAATTACAATGATTGCTAAAAGTTACCTTCTGGGAATAATTTTCTAAAGGTCATGATAGTCGTGAATTTTAGTGGCTACATGGACTTAACCACATACTAATCTTGGCAACTGTGTTGCAGTACTTGTTAATGTCTTTTTCAAAGTTAGAGTTTTTTTCTATTTCCTAGTCTAGCCTATTTGTCATTTATGTGTCCTGCTAGCATCCCAAACAAGTATTAACCAACCCTGGGTCCACTCAGTACTTGACATGTACTCCCTGGCTGAGGAAACAAAAAAAAAAGGAAGTTTAAATTATTCAATATTTGTAATCATCCATTTGCATTAGAAGAATGGAATAGAGGATTGGGTTGTATCACTTTTTCTTCAGGAACATAAGATAGTGTATATTTCAGTCATTCTTTCTTTTATCTTTCTACCACAACAATGTTCATCCATTGAGGTTTTATGGAGAATGAACTTGAACCCAGGTCTTCTCAATCCTAGTTACTACACTGTACTGACAGTAATTCAACTACAAAACTCTGATTTGGAATGCAGTCATAGACCTCATCCTGTTGCTCTCTGGGCCAAGAAAGACAAGCAGGCAGTACAAACCTCATCATAACATTTCATGATGCATCAAGGAATGTGACATTGATTGACATCCCTTCATAGAATTGCCTTGCCTTCCAGGTGCCAGTGTTGGTAGGACAACAGTAATTGTTCCCAGTCACTGCATAAGTAAAAATAAAATATATGCATTGCATATAAATTGATTTCAGTTATTACAGGTTTGAAAATAGTCACCCAGCAGGCTCCATCCATCTCTGATCTCCCTGATGTTGAGCCTTATTTTCTGGTTTCTTTCTCTGTTTGTAAATATGCATGTAAAAGGTCAGTACCAATATGGTGCAATAATTCATCTTGTCCCTAATAAATTAGGATTAGGGTGACCCAGAATTAATGTTACCTTTAGGAGAAGAACTATTGGTCTAATGTTAGTTTATGGTAACACACAAAAAAGAGACTAAATCTGGGTACTACCAGATTCCTTTTGATTTTTTTTCTTATTGTCATTCATAAAAATTTACTAGGTAACATTAGGCCACTCACCCTCTCTCTTTCCAATATATTTCAAAAGTTGGTCAGATAAAATGAAGAGAAATCAGTCATTTGAGCTCCTGCAGAAAAAGATGTGATATAATTTTAACATCATAAAACGCAAGGGAATAAATACCCACTCGTGTACCTTGAGGTGGGGGGTATCTGGGAGATTGGGCTCATTTTAATTTGGAGACTTGAGTGAGTGAGTCATTCATGACATGGATATAAAATATGCATTTTGAACAAGTTTATCATGGATACTGTTGGGACTAAGTTCCATCTTCATTATCTGGTTAAGATTGTTAGAGGGTGTGTATACAGTAACAATATTCCAGCTGCCTTTCTGAAATTTCAATTTTTCAAGAAAAAAGAAACCTTTTTTTAAAGAGCTATGTGGAAAATCATGCAGAGAGCATTATTTTACTCTCTGTGAGGTAAATTTGTCCCTGCTTTGGAAGTCTCAATTAAAGATCTTGAGATAAGAGATATATTTTACTATGAAATTTTAGAAATACTTGTCCAATGCTGTCTTGGCCACAGTACAGAAATCAGGTTTTGTTTTGTTTTTTTTAAAATCAAGTCTGGTCAACTGGTATGGTAGATACTGATAACCTCCCATTTTAGTACTATTCAGACCTATTTAATGTTCCAAGATCAGCCAAGATTAGCTAAATTCACTAAGGCCAGTTTTAAATGACATTCTCTACTTTGGCATTTTGAACATTTACCAGCAATATACTCTGAAATTTAAAGCAGCATTTGCAGTCACAAATACTCTGGATACTCACCTTCCTCAGTTTGCTACTGTGCCTCCTCTAAAGAAATGTTGATGTACTTCAGAATAAGATATATTGTGAGAAAGGGCCAGAGGATAAGGAAATTCCCAGTTTCAGGTAGCAGAAATCTTGGTCAAGGAGTTTGTGCTAAATGTTTCACTGATCACGAAATAAAGTGACATCTAATAAAGAACATATACAATTATAAGATTTTAGCAAATAGCAAATAGAATTAGTAGATAGCAAATAGAATTAACAAATAGCAAACACTATGGGGATGCTTTGAAACTGTATTCACTGTGCCAGATGATGACTGTTCATAATGTATAGATCTACTTATTATGTTGCTCCCTACAGTTACAGTGTGAAAATCCAGTGGCTGCCATCAGTGAGGGCATTGAGATGGTTGTACATCCACATAATATATAATTCTACAAGTTATGATTGGGGCAGAAATCATTTATGATGGGAAGCCCATTTCTAGCACTATCCTTTGGCTAAATGCAATGACGGTTCCACAAGAATAATGGAATAACTGTTTAGAATGCAGAAAAAGTGATACAGGCAACAGGAGATGCAAGGCAAAATAGAAAATGCAGCTCTTGCCTGCACTTACTTGGTGTAGAATTTATCAGCTATGATGTACTGCAAACTTACTCTGACAATATTAACATCAAGTCATGATTATCTAGAGAAAACTTACCATACTACAGCCCATTTCTATTGCCAAAGAATTGTTGCAAGATAGAGTTGAAATAGAAGGCTAGAGGATATGTATGACATCAACCTCCAACCTATAGAGCCCAAAATATTTCAGACATATATGGCTGTACAGATTTCAGGTAATGGTAGCAATATGCAAAAACTGGATTAATGCTTTATGACAACATTCTTGTTTGGCCATCCAACATGCTAAATGTTTTTCCAACCATTCTTTTCAAGGATTGAAAACCATATAGTAAACAGGAAGCTTATTTGATGTGCGGGTTGTTTTGATTCTAAAAACAGTAGAATAGAGATTTTAAAATGCACTAAAGCCACAATAAGATTTCTTGTCATTTTGATTGGACAAAAGAGACGAACTGGAAAATAAAATTAAACGTGAATATTAAAAAAGCAATTATTCCTCTATCTCCAGATCAGAATTACTGATGGTGTATAATTAAGACTTGTCTTCAACCATCTACTAATAGGACATGTTTTAACACTTTTGATTGTGTGTGTGTTTGTGTGCGTGTATAGATAGACATAACATAAAATATTAAAACTATACTTAACATATTAAATCATATTAAGTATTTATCTTGTATACTAACCCAGAAGACTTTCATATTTAGTTTTAATTTCTAAATACCAATCTTTAAAATAATGGCACTGATTAATATTTTGTACGCCACAAATTTTGGCAACATATATATTGAAAATATTGCTTTAACTAAGATTTAAACCATAAATCTAAGCAATCTGTTAAGAAGAATAGCCTATTCTTCTGATAATTAAAGAAGTGTTATCTGTTTTTTAAGAAGGAAAAGAAGTATTTCCTCCCTTAAGAAAGGATAACAATGAAATTCCATTTAATGGTGTCATATCCACCCACTGGAAAGAGGCTACGGTGATTAAATAAGCCTCCTTGTTTATATTATCATGAAAAGCTTGCTGTCAGATATAACTTGCAACAATTTCATATTGTGAAAGTTTACTTTCTCTTAGTGTTGTAGCCCCATTCTTGCCATTGTTTGACCTTATGTTTTCATAATCCCTGCTCCATAGGAAAATGTGAGTTAAACTTGAAACTTTGCACTATCTCATTGTGAGCCTTTTCATTGTTTTTATAAATTATACTGCTTCCTCAAGTGATTTAAAGGTTCCAGTTCTTTCAAGGACATTATGTTCTTTTCTATCTAAGTGAAAAGCAGTAAAAGTATGATACAAATTACTTTTAAGAACAATATAAGAATATTCACACATGCATATACAGACACAATATAATTATTCTGGATGACTTCTTCAAAATTAAGATAAAGACTAGATTGGTTCTACCTTTACCTTTACAAGGCAGCCAATATTATGATGTTGGAGGACATCTACTTATTTTGCATATCTTAATATGGTTTGCTGTCTTGGCATGTAGATGAAGAAAAGCTCAAGTTATAGACCTAAGAAAAATATTGACCATCTTTAAAGATCATTGCCAGACAAAATATTAAAGAATAATATTTGTGTTAAATACTGTATTTTGGCCTATTCATGTTTCTCTGATAATCTTCTATTCACCCTTATCCACAAAACAACCTCCCACAATTTTTGTAGACCTTTGTAACTTATTCTAATGAACAAAGATTGTTTATCCACTGAACAATGCTAATGAATTATTAGTATTAGTTCTGTTGATCTGTTGTTGTTTTGATTCAGAACTGAAACAATATAATCTAAACCCATTATAGTTAATTCTATTCGCACTAGGAAGAACAATGACCCGTTTCTAATATATAGTTCCTGTATGATACTGATAGAAGCTTGAAACACCAGCAATTGTATCAATAGAAATCTGAGCCATGGAAATTGAATGATTGATTTTGGGTCAATCACTTTCTCTGAGCTCAGCCTGCCTTGTGGTTGTTGGAAAAGCAAGAGGAAGACCTTGGGCTCCTGAATGAAAGACAGGATATAAATCTAATAAATTTAAAAATAACAGTAGGATCATTTTAAAAATGCATTGAATTTAAAGACTTGTTTTCAAGATGGTACTATAGAAAGACAAGTACCATTCTGTTAAGAATGGACTGATTTTGAATTCTGTAAGAGTCCATTGTGTCAACAGAGAATAGAGATTTAAATGGGTTTTCATACAATACTATTATTATTACACTGGTTGTTATCACTTGTTGCATATTTTCTTTTCATTAGTTCTCTAAATTTATATGAGCTAAGCACCTTCTGGAAGTTAAACTGCATAGTTGTGAAAAATAAGAAATTCATTTTGAAAAGAAAAATAGATTCTCTTAAGTTTATCGAAGTTGGAGTGATTTGTTTCATTGAGACACTTTTTACTGCAAGTGGACACAATTCAGTTCCAAATGTGATAACAGTTGTCTTTCAGAGACACTCTTCAGCCTCATCCTTGTTTGCTAGGCTTTTCCACAGATCTATTCCAAATTCTTTCAATATCTGGACCCCCGCTCAAAGTATTTTTGTGCATGTAGAGGCTTTTATGAATTCTACAAAAGATAGCAAAGCTAACAATGCAGCTGTGCACTTTTAAAATTGTGCAATTTGTGGCTTCACAAAGCAGCTTCAAGGGTTGCTACATTCATATCTTTATCAGAGAAAAGCATCCCCTTGAAGAATTGCACAACTTTAAAATTATTTTCACACACACATATAATGAGTTGGTTTATAATATTCATTTCATGAAATTTCATGACGTATTTTATAATTACGTTTTCTGAAGATTCACTGTTTTCCTTTGTCCATTGGGAAAGGATGCAAGAAAAACTATTGTTAGTAAGATTTAATTCGGTCCACACTAATTTTCAATTATGTGGTGCATAGCTCTGGTCCAATAGCATAAAAGGCCCTATTTCCTCCCTCCGCTCGCCCCCCATTTTTTTCTTTTCTGTCTTGTGGGTCAAAATACTAATAAAGATGGCTGCCACAGTTAGCAATTGCCTTGCTGTAACAGTCTTGCTGGCTTCTAATGGTGGGATAAATGTCACACTTGGCCAAGGAACAAAAATTTCAGGGTAATCTTGGATTGTATCCTTGGATAGCATATTTCTTGGCTATGATTGATGGAGGAAACAACTGTGAAAATACCTGACTAGTTTAAAAAAAAGGTACTGTAAATTGTAACATTTGGTTAAAAATAGCACAAATATTTTAAATGGAATGAAGCAGAAGAAAAAATAATAATTTATTTTGCTTTTAGTTTGCTCCAGTCACCCCACATTTCGGAACACAAACAACTTTAATCAAAGATTCATACCCTGATCTTTTCTGGTTTTGGGGTTTAAAAAGTATCTGAAATAGAAATTAGCAACCTGGAGTATAAGTAGTATCCTTTCAAAGAGGAGTAGATTTAATGACTTAAAACTGAGTGTAGTTTTCACCTTTGAATTGTCAAGCACTCCTAAAGGGTGTTGTTTTTTTTTTAAGATCAGTGTTTTGGTGCAACATGCTAATTCCTTTTAAAAAGAAAAAGTTTGCATGTTGCACCAAAGCACTGATCTTTCTGCTATTGCAAAGCAAGAGGGATTTGTGAAAACCTACTAATGCACTTCACATTATAACTAGAAGTCCAGTATTTCTGCAGGATGACATGTAATGGTGGTAATAAAGAATAGGCAAATGTGAAATGTGAAAATATTTTTTTAAAAGCATACAGCATATATAAATTGTAACCTGATATATTTAACTCAATGAATGTTGTTTATCTCAAATGTTCTGACCTTGCTTACCTTAACTAATAAATACAAGCTCGCTCATGAATGCACATTCCCAAGCTCACTCAGATACAAGCCCTAATACAAATATAGCAATCAGAAGCATACAATATCTATAGGGATATCTATGTGGATTGAATAAAACAAATTCTTCAGAAGTTGAAAACAGAGCTACAAATCCTAAAAGGGGTTCTCACGTTTGTCAATTCCCAGACAGATAACAAAGTGCAAAATCTAAGACTTACTCTCTACCTCAGACAAAACTCAGACTTGTTTATGAATGGTAACCAAATGGTCTCCCATAAAGAGCAGCATATTATCCCATTTCATAGGCTACTACATAAAATTTTGCACTGGGTAGTCAATCCCTTATCTTGTTCTATGTAACTTGATGAAGGAAAATAAATTTATAACCAATGATAGGGATACTTATCCTAAACTTAAACAAGTGTTTGAATCATGTATAGATCCCTTAATACGTAGCCCAATCCAGAAATGCAGTCTGCTCTGTGTAGCTAGTAATCCCAGCCTAAAGATGAAGACCCTAGCTATCTATCTACCAGTTTAGCGATGAGAAAAATAATTTAATGACTTGTTTCCAAGTACACATTGCCATTTATCAATGTATCTGATTTGGAATAATTGTTTCCATCTCCTACAGTTCAAGGAGATCCATGCATTTTGTTATCTTCCAACTGTATTTTGTGATTTTTGCATAATGTTATAATAGTAGGGCTTGTCAACAAAAGTGCAGTCAATGTATTGGATGCATTTACTGATGAGCTTTCAATTCAGAAAAGTATTTCAGTATTTTTCTTATTAAATTTTAAAAACTTTTCCTTTCAAACAATATCTTTAAAAAAACCCGAAGTTGTATGCTTCAGTGTTTTTTTCTGTAGAATTAAATAACCTTAATCCTTTGGGGATTCTATTTCACATTATCTGGTATATTTGGGTTTCTTTTCCTATTCTATTCTCCACATGGAAGCATGAAAAGAATTAGATGGGATATGTTCCAAATTTACTGCAATATTGTGGGTTTTTTAAAAAAAAATAGTTCAGTTGTGTCCAATTCTCTGTGATTGCCTGGACAAATTCCTGCAGTTTTCTTGGCAAGCCCCAAAGGTGCTTTTTCAAGAGGCAACTGGACTTTCTGGTTTTTCTTTGAAGACATTTTGCT
Organism: Myanophis thanlyinensis; assembly: GCA_017656035.1. Classification (NCBI taxonomy): domain Eukaryota; kingdom Metazoa; phylum Chordata; class Lepidosauria; order Squamata; family Homalopsidae; genus Myanophis; species Myanophis thanlyinensis. The sequence goes on from JAEANM010005053.1 coordinate 7,898, forward strand.
TCTCATCCAAAAAGCTAAAGGAGCGATGAAGAAGCTTCTTGGATGAGAAGCTAAACATCTGCAAAGAAAAACCAGAAAATCCAGCTGCCCCTTGAAAAAGCACCTTGGGGACAATCATGACCTGGATGATTGAGAATCTCCATAGACATTTTTTGGGGGTAAGGTTTTCCAGAAGTGGTTTGCCATTTGCCTCCTCTGTAGAACTTAGAGAAAGTGCCTGAACCTAAGGTCTTCAGCCGGCTTTGTGACTAAGTGGACATAATAAACCTCATGGACTCTCAGTTTTTACTCTGATCCCTTTACCTCTGCATCAGACTATCTCACCTTGCAACTGTACCTAAAGTTAATTAAGTATAGGCAATCACAATATTTCCTAACTTTGGTGCAAACCCCACTGAACACAATGGAAGGCTAGAGAAAGATATTTCACTGATAAAATATTTCTATATTATTTTCTGTCAAAACAGAATGCAAGAAAAATAACAGAGGTGTTTTGACTGACAGTTTCCAGAGCACTTGTCTTTGTTTGAGAAATCATTTATGATAGGAAGTAACATCATACAGGATATGATACCTTTTGTGAACTTTGTACAAGTTGTTCTTTTGGGTAAGAAGTCACTGCCGCACATAGAAAAAGATTATAGTTTCCCACATTTCCTGCTAACTCCTAGATCTGACATAGAAAAAAAAGTCATAATTGTTAACTTTAGAATTGAAGCTCTATAATGAGATGAAGTAAAGTGATGTGGAAATGTTGCTGTTATATTTGTAATCCTGTCAGTTTGTTGACACTTGAAAGTCCATTTGATATTGTGGTGATCTTTGAGTGATGAATATATATTTGTGAATTTTAAGTCTGGTACCTTTGATCCTGAAGTTGGACCCTGAACACTGCTATCTGTCTGCAATCAGAAGAAGTAGGTGGTCTCAGGAAGAATGTATATGGAATCATTTAATCTGATTCTAATTTAAAAGCAAACAGACTAAGAGAAGGAGGAGAGTATATCAAAGGCATTTCCAACTGGGCAAATTAATTTTTGCAAATGACCCATTTATTTCCTATTACCTGAAATAAAACTAATAATTTTCACTATCTTGCCCAAACAATCTAGTTTATAGCCTTTTATCCAAGCATTCTTTTTGACATCTGACCAAATGTATTCTCTATTGTATATAGTAAAGTTATTTTTTCCAGGAGTTCTTTAGGAAGTATACTTTCTACATAATAGCAAATTATTCTGCTAAGCATTCATTTTCTCCCTCCAGTAGTTTTTATTGAGTTTTTTTTTTCTTAAATCTTTGCATATTCCTTATGTTACAATGAAGAAATTGAGAAACAAATTAAGACATTTAAATCTAAATTCTGCCAACATCTTTTCAAAATGGACACATTGAAATGGGGAAATGTAATCAAAATGAGTTTATTTAGTAACCATTTTGACCTTGTGTGAATTCAACAAGCTTTATCATTTCTGAAGGGTCAAAAAATAACATGACTATTCTATTTGTTAGAAGATTTTTTTGATAACATCCTTCACCATAAGACTCCAAACGTAAATAACACAGATAAGACCCAAAGCCTGATAAAATATAATAATAGACTAAGCACATTAACAGAATAGATCTTTAGGAGGAAGATGAAAGGGATTTTAAATCTTTTAAGACACAAAATTGTTCTATGACCAGTATGGCCTATTACAAACCATTCCATCATTTTGTGATTCATTTGTAAAAGTTCCAAACGTTGCAAGTAAATACAATTCTTCTTCACTCAACAAAATAACTGTTTAGTTGCCTTTGGATGCTAACAAAACAAGGCACCGGCTCTATTTCAGTTTTATTGTTTTATTATTACAATAATGAATCTACGGAAGCCTCAGACTTATATCTTTCTATTTCTTTATTTCTCCTCCAACATGACCCTAAACTTTTTGCTTTAGTTTTGATTAATTTCAGTTTATTGGTATGCTGAAAATTTTAATTTATGGCTAACCTTAAATAAAACTACTTTTTTTTTTACTAATTGTTGTTAGTTGCAAAGTCATGTCCGATCCATCACGACCCCATGGACAATTTTCCTCCAGGCCTTCCTGTCCTCTACCATCCCCCTGAATCCATTTAAGCTCATGCCAACTGCTTCAGTGACTCCATCCAGCCACCTCATTCTCTGCCATCCCATTCTTCTTTTTCCCTCAATCATTCCCAACATCAGGCTGTTCTCTAGTGAGTCCTTCCTTCTCATTAGGTGGACAAAGTATTTGAGTTTCATTTTCAGGATCTGTCCTAAAGAACATTTAGGGTTGATCTCCTCTAGGACCAACTTGTTTGTTCACCTTGCAGTCCAAGGGACTTGCAGGAGTCTTCTCCATCATCATAGTTGAAAGACCTCAATTCTTTGGCACTCAGCTTTCCTTATGGTCCAGCTTTCACAGCCGTACATTGCAACTGGGAAAACCATAGCCTTGACTATCGCACTTTTGTTGGCAGGAGTATGTCTCTGCTTTTTAGTATGCTGTCTAGCTTTGCCATGGCTTTCCTCCCCAGGAGCAAGGGTCTTTTAATTTCTTGGCTGCAGCGATGATTTTGGAGCCCAGGAAAATAAAATCTGTCACTACATCCATTTCTTCCCCATCTATTTGCCATGAATTTAGAGGGCCGGATGCCATGATCTTAGTTGTCTTAATGTTGAGTTTCAAGCCAGCTTTTGCACTCTTCTCCTTCACCCGCATCAGAAGGCTCTTTAGTTCCTCTTCACTTTCTGCCATTAGAGTGGTATTATCTGCATATCCGAGGTTGTTAATATTTCTCCCAGCAATCTTAATTCCAACTTGTGATTCATCTAGCCCTGCCTTTCTCATGATGTGCTCTGCATATAAGTTAAATAGGCTAAATAGTTTTTACTAATAGTAGTATATAATTTTAATGAGTAATTGGCACATAAGAATAAATCTACAATATCTATCCATCTGTCTAATGTGTATACTACAAAATCAAGAAAATGACATTATTTACTTACAGGCTGGTTCTTTTTGAACAAGATGTGACTTCCATTACTATGATTGAGAATTCTAGTCTATTTTTTTGTTCCTTTTACACATTAAAAAGATTCCTAATAGCAACATTTCAAGAGTGGAACCATTATGCTACACTTCCTGGATTAGCCATGTAACCCTGCAAAACTATATCATCACATAACCATTTTGAAAACTGCAAAAAAGAGTCTTCAACTTTTCAAAATTCTTGGAGCTGCTGCAAGTATATGGGACATTTAAAAGTATGAAAAAAATGCAGATACTTTCTGAGGTTTTGAAGTTAGTCCAGTGTCTATACATTTCCGCCATATTTCTGTGTTCCTTGAATAAAAATAATAGATTGGAAATTTGTCAGATCTTTTCCAAAAATAACATATAACACATAATAGGGACTCACCTAGATTGCTAATCTTTAACCATATCGCTTCTGCAATGCTACATCTTGAGATATAAAACATATATGTGAATCATACAGATTATTGCATACAGTAAAACAATATGGAAATGGCTGTTAATCTCCACAACTTCCAAAATTTGAGGGTTGCACTTTTTTGAGCTCCTAAGAATAATTTCTCAATTTCTGAAGTTTACTAAACTCACTAGTATTAGTTGGGAAACTGCACAACCACAAAGCTTTATTCAGTAATGGTGGAGATTATTAGAGAAAGTACAATTGTGAACTTGATTTTTGTTTCTGTATAACTAGAGCAGTAGCTGAAGAGGTAATATATTCCAGGTTGTCCGCTACGTAGAGACCTCTACACTAGCTAAATTCAGCAAGGTGAATATCGCTGGGATTTGTTTTACAGGAAGACTTCATTTTCTTGTTTTGGAGGGGTTAAGTGAGCAACTTCAACTACTGCTTCCCTTTGGGGATTACGCTACAGAAAACAGCTCCGATGTCCCCAGAGAGCAGAGAAGCAGAAAGCGGCTGTCAAAAAAATAGAGCTGGATGCCATGAATCAATGTGGTCCCCAGCCACCTTCGCTCCATTCACTTCCCAACCAGGGCTGTCCAGTTTTGTGCAGTGACAGCCCCACAGCGGCCACGAGCCTGAAGCTGTCAAATTCACCCCAGACAGGTTTTGATCACAGGGGACCCTATGTCCAGGTTATTCTGGAGAGAAAGAGGTGAAATATTTTGTGCCTTACGAGTCTTTTTGATGCGAGCGAGCAATGGGGGGGGGGCTTGGCTACATCCTTAAGTTCAGAAACTTTTGAGCAAAGTCTGCTGAAAAGTACTCTGGTCAAAGCATCATTGAAGAGAACGAGGGCTGTAAGAAAAACATGGATATTTATTAGCAAGTGGCTAATTACGTGGTTAGGGGATGGTTGGCAAGAAGATGACCTCAGGGATAATTTAACATAAAATTATAATAAAGTCAAGTCTGATAAGAGATCAGTACAACAGATCCCTATAATGGCTGATTTCATAACTGATGCCACCTGCCTACCCAACCTCATTATCCTGTCTATACTACTTCCATCCTCCATGTACCACTTCATTGCTCTCCCTTAATTTCCACACACATATCACATTCTCATTTCTCTATGTATTAATTTCCATCTCAACAAGAAACAGAGTGTATATCTTCAGCCTGTCATCCTCATAATAGCAACTACGGGAAATTTTTGGTGGTGGTATGAGGGTGCTAATCATGACAATTGTTGATAATGGGGATTCAAGCTACCCCTTATAATCTGTAAATTGTTCATGTCTAGATTTGCTATTTTGTCTCACTTATGTTTGGTATTTATAAGAGATAGTTGAAACTACAATCTCAATAAAACAGTAAATATATATGGTTTCCTTGTAAAATTGCCATGAAGAGTAATCCAGGGTCCACTGAAATTCATGGTAATTTTTTCCCTGTTATTTTAGAAGCATGAGAACAGATATAATATTCAGATGATACAGCTTTAAAATTATTGTGAGTGAATTATGTGCTTATGAAAAAGATTGATAATAGATATATCTATTTTTATTGAGTATTAAGTATATACAGTCAGAAAACATGTTTGCCTGGGAGATAGAAATATATGTATAAGTATTCCATGAATTCTGTTGCTTTATCATGTTTAAACATACTTATGAGGAAAAAGATCTACCATGTCCATCTAAACTTATTTCTCAGTTAGTATTTATATATACTATAAATATTATATATAGTATTTAAAAATATGCAATGTAGGACTGTTGTGCTTATTTTAAAGACTTTGTCCCATAGAGTTTGAATTCTCATATTTATAAAGTACTAGCAGAAACAATTGCATTGTTCCTGGCAAATCAATGTTGTACAAAGGTATCTTTCATTTACAGTATGTTCACTGAAAACAAGTTACTGCCATTTTTCCTGAACTGAGTTAGCAAAACTAAATCCCCAAAAGCTCTGATTAAGATGTGGAAAACTCTTCCAAATCTTGAAGATCACAGTCAGTTTGACATTTAATTAATTCTTTGGCTTTTGTTGAGTCTTGGCTGTTTATTTTCTTGAAATCATTAAGTTATGGCTTTTCATATTCTGCCACAGTTATCTTTCTTGGGTTTGAATTAAGCAAAGTTCTGTAACTGAATTACTACTGATTTCTGCTCTAGTTGGAGCTACAACTCTAGGGAAGTAATCTGCAGATAAGCTTATAGAAGTCTATTACATTCCCGGAGAGTTTCTGAATCTGGTCAGCAGCACTTCCACTTAATAATATAGGCAGTATGGAATTATTGAACAAGGCTAGAATATTACTTTATAATCTAGACATAACATAATCGAATCAACAGCCCCTAATGTGTCTCTCAAAGCCCTCTTCTTTCTCCCATAGTGGGTATATTTCCTGTAAAAGAACTAAGGTTGAGGTAGTTTTAATACAGAAAATTTTATTTTACGATGAGCCACAGTGAATTTGCCAATCTCAGATATTGTTGGTTTCTGAGTAAACAAATTAATATAGCATTCCCGATGGACTATGTAACTACTATTTTCCACAGTATCAGACATGACTCACTCAGTTTCATTCAGCAGCTGATGGTGTGACTGGTAATTAACTATCAAGATGCAAGGTGAAGAACATTTATTGGCCTCGACTTCTCCTACTTGTGTTGGTTCAATGCTAACATCTGCCACAAAGTTACCTTGTCTTATTTAAGCTATTATTATTATTAACAATGGTGAGGATTCAATCCATTATCCATGACCATCAAAGGAAAAAAAATACATCAATACATTAGGCGTACATTGCTATAAGTGCTCTGAGATTTCTCAAATGTCAAAAAGAATTATTTCCTGTGATGCCTGTCTCTGGTTTTTGTTTTTTGTTTTTCAATGAAGAGAGTCATTCATTGTGCATATTAGGATTGGGAAAAGCTTTGAAGGGATGCTTCGATTTATTGAAGCTTTGATCAAGTCACTCCATCAAAGGAAATTTATGAAGTGGTGTGGGGACCTGCTTGGGAGCAACAGATCGAAACAGGTGGCTTCAAAGCATATTTTAGCCTCTGGAAACACACTACAAATTTCTGTACATTTCTACTGCTTGTGTGATGTACAGTGTTGTAACTTTATTTCCATGGGGATGGAGGTTGAGTGGCATTCTGAGATGTTTGACCTGGATATGAATAGCCTGTCAAGGAGTTTCGTCTTATCATATCTGGGAGGTTGTGTTTTTCTATTTGTTTTTATTTTTTAAGATGACAAGAGTACCATTATTTAGGATTTCATTCTTTTTCGCAGCTCTCGGCTTCTTTAATGTGGCCAGTCATAAATTGTTTCTTTGCCCTTTCTACTTCAGTCTTACTCTTTGGTACTGGCGCTGACAAAACATTTAGTTATTATTATGGGCTCAAGGCTAACCGGTACAAGGCTACACATCCCTGGGTCAAACAAACCAGACTTTCTTAAGTTACGTTGAAGTTTTAAGACACTTGACTGCGAATGAATTGGCATCAGGCTAAAACACAGAAGTACAGCCCAAGCATTATTCTTTCATTAACAGAGACAAGAAAACACTACTGTTTCTTGAGACAACTGCTTTCACTTTAATTTATTTGTTCTTATAGCAAGCCTGTTTTGTTACCTCTCCTGAATTTTACCAACAAGTCACAACTCTGGCATAACCACATTCTTCCAATGAGGAGTGGGTTTTTTTCTCCAAGAGAGGCCAATCTTACAGCCAACAATTACTAATATCAAAGCATCCCTACACATAAGAGCAAATCAAAGGTCATTCCTCAGTACATTGCCAAGCCTGACAGCCCCCCCCAAAAAAGTGGAAAAATAAGGGATTGCTTTAAAACCGTTTTTAAAAGTTTAAAATTTTAAATTGACATATTTTGTTTGTTGACATGCTTTCCTGACCCTGTTCTGTGTGTCTTAAAAGATGTAAAGTGGAAATTGTTTAAAAAAAATTAACATAGTGATGTTCTTAAAGATATCCAACAAACCTGGTAGGAATAATATTATTCTATTATATTATCTATTATCTAAACAGTCTATTATTCCTGCTTTTTTTCTCTTATTTTGACCAAAAAAAATGAAGCCACTGACTGTATTCATCTTGAGGCTTGTCCATGATAACACAGAGACTAGTGTTTTTTTAATTAAGCCTCAAACCGCAAAGCAGCTTGAGAATCAAATGGGTTTGCTCTCCAATCACAGATTTAAATTGAATCGTGTCCTTATCAAACCTCAACCATCCAATTCTAATTGTATCAGAGTAGAGTTGTAAGGGTCTCATGGACATTCATGTTCATGTGGCAACGCACTTGAAATTCTTAAAAATTTCCAGTGCAAAACTGTACAGAACTGCATTGAGTATATATATATCATTGGCAAATCAATATCTTCTTATCATTTAGCAGGCAAACTTTTTTTCTGGAGTTCTTTTAGATGTTTCCTTTTCAAAGTAAATCTTCAGTTTTTCTCAAAAAGTTTATTTCTCAGTGCTTGAAGAGTATCCTTGCCAGAAGTCATTTGGTTGTGCATAATTAAGCTAGATAGTAATGCGGTCATGGAGTATATGGTTGGTTGCCTTCAAAGGTATCCTTTCTAACCAAGATGAGAAAAACAAGCTTGTTTACAAAGGTTACACATTTTTTCAATCTATAAACCCCGCAGTTGCTATTTTCCTTGAACCATGCAGTGTTCAATAGCATAGTAAATTATGATAAAAAGTTAAAAGACAAATTTCAACCCTTAGGTCCCTGAACTGATTTATTGTGTCCTTTGTCTTTGATTTATTAAAACATGCTGATGATTAATATGCTCTACAAGAAATATGAAGAAGCATTATAACCTAGATTCTCACAATCCACACATATGTTCTTCATTTTCAATAATATTTTTATTTGGAACACACTTGTTAAATGTCACCCAGGATGATCAATATTATTAACTTTGATTCCTAATGGCTTAGGAGCCTAAAAGTTAACTCAACAGCCCTGCAACTTTCATATAACTTGACTAGGGCTATTCCAATATGTAGTTTTTATATTTTACGTATTGAATTTGCCCCACAGGTATACTTTATAGCTTCATCAAATAATTTCTGATGTAGGAGTCAGATGGAAATAAAAGTGTAGTTTAAAAAAAAAAGTAAAATTTAGCCTGAAAAAGTATCCACTGTATCATTTGGGGGTAGAAGTGGGAGTCTGTACATTATCATAATTATTTTCTAACTATCCAAGGAAGCACTGACTCTTACTACAAAATAAATTGAAAGCTATAATGCCATCACAGTTTCCCCAGAACTGATTCCCCAGTTTTAAATAAGACACTGGATATTAGAGCAGGTTTCTCTAAGTCTCTTATTCCAGCAGATTGTCTCTGAAAGCAATTTAATTCCACCAGAAATTTAGTTAGCCTGTATAACTAAAGAAAAGCTAGCCTTGAAAGTTGGCAATAAAGAGTTTGTTGTTTCTTTTGTGAAAATGGGAAGAGATATCCTTTGTTAGAAAGGATATTGGGCACTGAAGAGGATCTACTATGTATAGATCCATTAATTTTTTTACAAGGACCTAGCTGTGTGGATTGCTGCAAACACTATGATAAAATTAATAAGCAAAACCTGTAAAGATTTTTATAGGGACTAGTACGTGCTAGTTGAAAGCATTCCTTGTCTCATTTGAAGGTTGAACCATTTATTTATTCATCGTGAATAAAATTTATATAGCCACCCCATCTCACAAACTGCGCTTCTGAGCAGTGTGCAACAATCCAATAGCAACAAATACAAAATCAGGCAATTTTAAAATATAAAATCCAGCATAAAATAAAATTATAAAAAAGCCAACCATGGGCAAAGGAAAGATATGAATGGGCACATGCTGTAGTAGTGGAGCCCTGGGAACTGATTACATAACCAGGTCTTAAGAGATTTCTGGAATATCAAAGGAAATGGAATAAACTTAATTTCAGGAGGAAGAATGTGTCAGGCCAAGCCTAAGAACGGCATAGAATAATGCAGTCTTGTCAGACTAAACTTACATTACCCTCAGCCTAATGGATATATCCTGGGAAATTCTAGGGCAGTGTTTCTTAATCTTGGCGACTTTAAGATGTTTGGACTTCAACTCCCAGAATTCCCCAGCCAGGGAGTAGCTATTCTAACTCTCTTCCTCTGTCTTCTATCCAGCTATGGGATATGTTGCTTTTGTCTCACTCCTTCATAGGAAACTGCCACTTCACTGAAGTTCCTATATCAATCTAATACCATAGATATAATTACCAGAGAATGTTCCATAAGGCAGGTGCCACAGCAGAGAATACATGTCTCCAGGGACCCACCAAATGTAGATCCATAACTTATGGTTCCCACAGTAAAAGCAATTCTTTTTTGCACTATACCACATTTCAGTCCATGGAAAAATATGTGATGGAAATATTTGGTTTGTATTTAAAAGGAAAAGGGATGGAACATAACAATTATAATGGGTTGAAAGCAACTGTGTTTGGTTTTTTTTTTCTTTTCATCCAGTTGAGAAATTCTAGCATGTTTTTCCCCCAAAATTGTGCTTATGTTTGCTTTATATAATCCAACATTAATCTATGCCTTACTATTTGATAAGTCTCTCATATCAAGTAAAGTTTCAATCACTGCAAGAGAGGCATTTTGTATAGATTACAAAAAAAACCTCCAATATCGAGCATACATAAATTAAGAAAACGTTATCCATGATATGTGCACAGTAATGCTCCTACATCTGCAAGAATAATAGAAATATAGTTGACTGATTGTTCCATGGGCAAGAATATGAGCTAACTAACTCAAACAGAAATGATAAATGAAGAAATAAATCCCACCCAAAAAACTCAGCTTTTAATCAACAAAGGTGATAGAACTTGAGCTATCAGAGGAATCCCAAATGTGATTTTTCCAAAAGGATCAAAGGAGTAGGATCAAGATCTATAAGGAGTCAAGAAACCTTTGGAACAACAACTGAACTTCCTTGGTTTTTCCTTGAAAACCTTTCACTTCTTATCCAGGACATCTTCTTCATGGTTGTCCCAAAGGTGTATAAAGCACATTTGAGACAACCATGACCTGGATGGTTGAGAATCTTCATAAACATCAGAGAAATTATTTTATTTTTCCATATTAGCTTATCCAATGTTTATATTTTTTGTTCTACAGTTAGGAGTATTCATTTTATTGTGGTCCAGATAAGGAGATACTATACTGTGGTCTTCCCAATGGAGAATAACATCCCTTAGAGCATGGCAATTTCCCATTATGAAATGCTTCTGCCAAGAATCAAAGACCTATTTATTTAATTGAGCATTCAACCATATAAAAATGTGAGCAATGAAGATTTATGGCTATTGCCTTTTTACTAGTGTATATTCTTGAATAATTTTATGTAAACACTTTTGGGATTTAGGATGAAAATGATCCATGGTATCAGGAAAATATCATTATGCTCAGGAATACCCTGAGATTTGCAGAAGTATCCAAAATATTTCAAAAAGAATTTTAAAGTGCATATATACAAAAACACACTCATAGCCACAAGTCAAATATTCTGCAGACAATTATGGCCGAAATAGAAAAGCAAACAAGAACTGGAAACTATATTGGGGAGACAGTACATTGTCCTATGTAAGTTTTATATAATATGTAAGATGCTAGAGAAGGAGAGAAGCAGAATAAATGACAGACTGAAATGCCAGAGTAGGATCAAGATCTATAAGGAGTCAAGAAACATTTTCTCACAGGTTGCAAGGTTAACAATGTCTATCTAACAATGGTATACCAGTTCAGTGAACTCACATTTCAGTTGCTGGGATTGTATATACACTCCTACCATAAATGTCACATATTCAGGAATGCCCTCTCTTTTCTTCAAAACATCCACTTAATTTATGTCTTACACTTGGTAAGGTCCTTTAGCTTCCACAGATGTAATCCTATCACATTCCTCTTAGGCAAAACATTTTAAGGATTTTGAGGTTATGACTTCAGTGTCACGTCAATAGTTCTGGGTTGATTGACTATGAATTTAGGGAAAGCTCTATTATTTTAAGACTAAGTCTTTCAGTTCATAAAATAGAAAATTCTGTACATCTCTGCCATTGCATACAAGTTGAGCCAGAGATGTTCTCTTCTTCATTCTAGAAAGCCCCATGAATATCACGTTTTATTTTTCATATTTATTACCCTACTGTATTTAATGGCAAATTTGAACTCATTGACCACAAACAGGTGGCAGATTCAGCTTTAACAGTTTTTGAACATTCTATTCACATTCTACTTGCATTCAAGTAAATATCAGGAATCATCTGCAGATTATTTAGCACTTCCTGAAGGTCAATAATCTGAATGGTTCTTGCCAGAGGGATGCCATGGATCACACAGAACCCAATCCCCGGGCCCATTATTGTATGAGAGTTGCTCTCTTCCCCTCACTCTTTGTGTCTCTCCTCTCCACCATCACCAAATTCATGAGTAGTGTAGCAGAGTATTGTAGGCTTCAATCCTGGAAACTAAATTACATAGCAAAAGGAAATTACAATCATAGCTGGATGCCAGAAACAAATGTTTACTATTCCTAATCATGAGTATTTGCCTTTAGAATATGAGAGTGTGTGTGTGTGTGTGGTTTGTGCATGTGTCTATGCATGCACAGACTCTCTCTCTCT
>JAEANM010005054.1:0-20053 GCA_017656035.1 Myanophis thanlyinensis
AGTGGCTAGCCCTCCAACGTCTCTCTAGGCCTCTTTTTCGGCGTTTCATTTCCCTAAGCTCCTCGGAGAACCAGGGAACCAGCTGGGATTGACGCCGGGTCAGAGGTCGCAAGGGCACGACCCAATCAAGAGCCCCGGACGCCACCCTCTCCCAGGTGGCGACCAAGTCTCCGACCGGGTTGTGTGTAAGTGCCTCGGGAAATGGCCCAAGCTCCATCAGGAACCTATCAGGGTCCATCAGGCGCCTGGGGTGGAACCATTTGGTTGGCTCCGCCTCTCTGCGGTGGGGAGGACGGTTGAGTGCCCTCTTTTGGCAAGTAGCTCTTTTGCGTTATCAACTCAGTGACCTATGCAGTCGGTTAGCAACTATACCTGGGAGGGCTGGGATTGCGGTCATTGAGTAAGGTGGTCATGTGGGTGCCTCATTTAATGACCGCGATGAATTAGAACCAAAATTTTAAGTCCAATTGTGATTGTAAGTCAAGGAATACCTCTGTGTCCCTTGAAATAGAAGGAAAAAAAATATGTTCCTTCTTTCACAGGAGTTCATTAATTTCATAAACCTCATTTCATAATTATAAGCTCCTTCACAACTGTAAGTTGTGAAAATGTCTTACAAACAAACAAACTGCTTTGCATATATTTATGCGATTATAAATATGTTCATAAAATCATACCATTTTAAGCCTATATCAATAAATCTTTTTCCAGGTAGAGACTTTTTTAAAGCAACATTTGCCATTTACATTTGATGGTAAATGTAATTCAGGGTGAAGTATTTCTTCTTAGGTTATTATTTCCCAGAATTCAACATGCTATGATTTAAATATATACCTGGAAGACTTGATGAAATAGACTGCAATTTCAATGTCTGATTTGTTACTGGTTCTTTAATCATCTCATAACTTAAAACATCTGTGTTTTGCTGCAGCATAATTACACTGTACACTTTGGTTGGGTATTTTTGTTCAGTTTTGTGGCAAAGAGCACTTGTTCAGTTGAACTTCAGTTAAATATTTGCTTTGTCATCATGACTCTGCTCATGTTTTTTCATCCTCCTTGTTGTAATCTGTTATCTATCCAGGTTGACATCAACTTTTTACTGAACAAATTGTATAATTTAAAAAAAATGTTTTCACTGCAGTTTGGTTTAGAAAAAAGTCTTAGAAGAAAAGATAGTCTGCTTTTCAATTTGTTTTAGCCTTAGTTACATATTAGCTGGAACAGATACTGAAACCATTCCAAGTGGCACTGCTGGGTGATGAAATATGACACATGGAAGGGAAAAGAATTGGCAATCAGCCTTGATGCATAAATAGCCCATTCCCCTTTGAAGTATGTTTACAAGATTGAAAATAATGACATTTCAAGCTGTATTTTTTTCTTTAATCTGAAGAAGCAATTAAAATGCTTTTCTAATGTATATTGTGAGCTGTGATTTCTCCATAAATATAATTTTGGATTTTGAAGCAAGATGTCAGGGCAATTGTTGGAGAAGTATTCTGAACTGTAGTCCTGTGATCTTCATTATTTTTACTTATCAATTTGGCCTTTTTGTCACAATTGAAGTAGTATGTTTAAATGAAGCAGATTAACTGTCTGGTTTTAACAGATATTGATTGCTTCATTCATTTGATTGTAAGTTAGTATAATATACTTTGTATATTGATTTATCTATTATCCTCTTAAACCATGAAATAAAGAGAAGTAATTAGCAACTAGTAAAGTATTACCTTTACTTAGTAGCTTTTGTCAGCTTGGATCTATCCCATAACATTTGACTCAGCCAACAGTTTTGAATATAATCTCTTTCTCAAAAAAATCTTGATAGTTTATTTAACACAGTTCAGTGCCTAGATGATTGATTACTATGGCATCTAATTATATAATTCTTGATGGTCTGGTTATATTTATTCACTTTTGCATTCAGTACAGGGCTTCCTTATAAATATGTAAAAAACAGAATAAAAGCAGAACTACCCAATCATGACTTTTAAGAGCTTGTGAAAGAACCATCCCCTTAATGACTCAAGGTGAACATTATAGTGCCTTAGTGAAAAGCAGGCATGTGGAAGGCAATCATCACAATATAATGGAGGAGGATGGGAGATAATCTCCAGAATTTTGTGGTAAAAGGTGAAGTAGAACTACAGGTAGACTTCACTTATTGACTGCCTTGTTCAGTGACAGTTCAAACTTACTATGGTGCTAAGCAGGCCTCACATTTGTGACCTTTCATCATGTCCCTCTGTCATGTGATTGCCACCAGTACATGTTGCCTTGTGATTGACCTATTGTTTTTCCTTTCTCCCCCTTTGCAGAGCGGAGAGATTGGAGGCGAAGAGATGTTCAAGAGAGTACGCAGGTACACAATGGGAAATACTTTGGACTATTTGGGTAGTGAGCTCACAGCTCCCACCGTGCTCAGGGATGCCAATGCTATCACTTTCCTTTCAATGTGTATTCCCCATTGTGTGCCTGCTTATTTTTCTGTAAATGGGTGGAAGCAGCAGTGGTGGTATTCAAGCCCAGGACACTGCTTGGATTTTTCTCTGTTTTTCTCTCCCATCCTCTCTTGCAGAATAGCAAGATAGCTTAAGCAAAGGGCAAGGGGGAAAAACATACCTATATTTGGTTGAGAACAAAGTATCTAAAATTGAAGAGAGGCATTAAATGAATGCTCTCTGCTAGGTCCATTGACTATAGTCCATTGACTATTAGCGTTATCCATAGAGATTATTTAAATTATTCTTTGATTGCTATTCAAAGTTTTATAACGTGAGAGATAAATTGCCAGTATAGTCTGATTATATTTTACACCATAAAAGAAAGACCCTGAGTCGAGGTCTACACCTGATGACTTCATGGATATGTCCATGCAAGTTCTTGGACAACAGTACTGAGGAAGATAGCTATTGCCTTCTTGCAAGGTGTTTGTTCATTTTCTTACAGTGTTCCCTGAAAATCTTCCATTTAAGTGCTTTCAATTCTTCTCTTCCTCAAAATACGTTACTGTGTATATTCTTTTATTCATTTATTACATTTATAGTTTATCTTTTGGGGATGACCACAAGATAACATATATAGCACCTGGTATTTTTCTTCATAACAATAACACAGTGAAATAGGTTGGGGTGACAGAGAATGACTGACCCAATGTTATCTAGCGAGCGTCTGTGGCTGATACAGGTTTCTGTGGGGTGGTATGGTGAGGAGAGAAGCAGGAATGCACTGCAGCGCTCCTGTGATGGGCTATAAAGGCAAATGACCACGAACCTGCTGCAGTCGTAATTTTGAAATCGGGTCACAGGTCCTTTTTGGTGAGTTGGTCATAATTTAAAACGTTTGTTAAATAGCCTTTTGTACCTCAAGGATTATCTGTACTCAATTTTTTCTTGAGTAGCATAGATTTTTGATTCCTGCTAAATGGGAATTGGAGAACTTGTTGCCCAAACAGAATGTTAATGACATTGTACAAGCATTGGTAGGGGAACAAAGTGTACAATTTGTTTTTAAAGAGTGCAGTATTGAATCTTCAATTTGTGACAGACCTGGGAAAAGATCAAATCAGTATACTGAATTTTATGTCATTCCAGTCTCTTTATATTTAAATATATAAGAAAGAAAATAAAAATGAATATAAAGTAAGAAAAAAAAAAAGAAATAAAATATCCAAAAGTTCAAAAGCAAAGGAAAAAGCAGATATATAACTTCCCAAAACTTTACAGAAGTTATGTCCAGTTATAAATTTAACCCTCGCTCTATGGTTACAACATAAATCTTCCTTCCTATAAACTGTTGTTTCTAATCGTTAAAACCATAAATTATACGTTCCATTTTTTTCTGTCTCACACAAATCTAAAGAGATAAGTCTAAAGGCAGATATTTTCTCTGATCAAAGGAGTTAATTTGGCCAGCTCAATAAGTTCCATATTTTTCATTAACTATTCTTCTAGTAGTAGTACCAAATCTCTCCATCTTTTTCTTTTGTCTTCCTGTACCAGTGGTGCAAACCTATGGCATGTGTGCCAGAGGTGGCACTCAGAGCCCTCTCTATGGGCATGCGTGCTGTCACCCCAGCTCAGCTCCACCTCATTTCTCCATGGTATTTCGAAACAGAAACTCACGAAAGAAAAAAATCACACCTCTTGCAGAGCTGCCGGTGTTGGGATGCCGCGCCTTCCGCCGGCCAGCTAGTCTTTGAGTCTCTGCTGCATGCACGCGTGTGCGCCTTGCAGTTTGGGCACTCAGTTTCTAAAAGTGTAGAATGTATATTTTGCATTTTGGAAGCAGCATTCATTTTTGTTAATGCTGGATGGCATTACAATATATACATTTTACCAAAATTTTGTAGTATGAATTGATAAATTTTATTTAATCCCATAAAGCATATGTTATTGTCTTAAATTTTTGCTATGGTGTATGTAAATGGTGCTGTCTTTCTCCTTTACTTTTTAATCTGCCTTTTGAACTTTTTGCTTGTATCATGAGAAATTCTGAAAACATTAAAGAGATTAAATGAGAAGTTCAGTATAACCTTTTGTTCTACGCACATAATATAATTTATTTTCTGTATGAGGCAAATTCATCTAATTTCACAAGTATGTTGAGTTTGATATCCTGCTTGGTTACTTATTTTTTTTCTTCCATTCAATCATATTCAATTGTGGAGGCTGCCTGAGCAAATTCCTGCAATTTTCTTGGCAAGGCTTTTCAGAAGTGGTTTGCTATTGCCTCTTTCCTAGACAAAAAGAAAGTGACTGGTCCAAGGCCACCCAGCTGGTTTTGTGCCTAAGGCAGGACTAAAATTTACAGTTTCCTGTTTTTTTAGTTTGATGCCTTAACTGCTACATTAAATTGGTTCTGGTTACTTCATAACTTGGAGCAAATCAGAGTTGATTGTGGCTAAGTAAACAATGAGCTGACCAAATTTACAGGTAGTATTAAACTATGTGGGTGGTAAAATTAGATGAAACTTGACACAAACAAAAAATATGGTACAGATTAAGTAGGTGTAAAGTGAGCAACACTGGGACACAGACATTTCATACCTGCAATGTTGGATTCTGAGTTGCCTATAAATATACAGGAAATGGATCTTATCACAATGAGAACTCAGTAAGGATGTCATCTCAGTATGGGACAACTATGAAAAAAAAAACAAGTTTTGTGCTAGGATCATTAAGAAAAGGGTTGAAAATAAAACTACCAGCATTGCAGTACCTTTATGCATATTTATAATTTATCCACCTCTGGAATACTCTATCTTGTTTATTTACTAACTAGATTAATAGGGCTGCCCATCTCAAAAAATGCAACTCTGGGCAGCATACAACAAAATAAAATAAACAATAACCATTTGCAAAACCCACCAGCCACATAACATTAATATATATATATATAATCTATAGATCTACAATCTATAAAACAAAGTATAAAAATGGTAACAAAAAACCATGATTATTATTATTATTATTAATTTAATTTATATACCGCCCCCTCTCCCGCAGGACTGGGGGCGGTTCACAGCCAATAAAAAACAAATATCAATACAACAATACAATTAAAAGCAATTAAAATAATTAAACAATGGCCAATTAAATATCACTTTAAAATCAGTTTAAATAATTAAGAATAACCCCAAAATTTAAAACAAGTTTATATAAAATTTAAAATTTAGGTTTAAAAATTAATTAACCCTTGGTATCAGGCCAGGCCGGCTCGTTGAAATAAGTGGGTTTTCAGGGCGCGTCGGAAGCTAAATATGATAAAACAATAAAAAGGGGACCCCAGCCAACTTGCCACTAATATCTGGGGAAACAGCTAAGTCTTAACAACTTTTCTAAAAGGATTAGAATTGAGGCTTGGGGTAGGGCAAGAATAGTTCCAGAGAATAGGACAAGCATGGAAAAAGCATGCTTATTAGGTCCTATAAGATCTGGAGTGTACTCTCTTGGTGGGAATATGTGAGGTGTGAGAAGGCAGTCCCTCAAGTAATCCAGTTCTTTGGTATATTGAGCTATAGGAGCCTTCTGGGAGCCAGTGCAGCTAATGGAATAGCGACACCACCACTCATACTTGTATTACTGCATTTTAGACCAACTGGAGCTTCCAGATGGTGTTCACGGGTAATCCTGGAGAATACATTGCAATGGTTCAATTGGGAGGTGTCTAAGGTATGATGACCATAAGCAGGGTCTCCAGTCCAGGAACAGACATGTCAGGTGCCCAGGATCTAGTTATGCAAAGGACTCCCTGGCTTCAATTGCTACCCATTTTTTGAGCAGGAGCTATGAGTCAAGAGAACTCATAGTGCCATCCAATACAGTACCAAAAATGGAAACCCTTCAACTCCTTGATCTAGTGCACACAAAACCCATAACTATTAGTCTTGATAAGGTTGAGTTTGCATCCTAATCTTCCCCATCAAGACCCCAAAAGGAACAAAGGAGACCTGGAAAAAACGCAGAAGACTGCAGTTATAACAACCAAGGAACTCAAACACATTCCTTATGAGAAAAAGGTAGAATATTTAGTATTCTACTTCGGAAAAAAGCAAAGGAATAGATACTAAATATATAAAATTGTGTATGGCATGAAGAAAGTGAATACAGATACAATTTTCCCTTGTAAAACATTAGGATAAGGGAGTATAAATGGAATTTGATTGGAAGGAGACTTAAAACAGAAAAAGAAAGCATTTATTCATACAGCATGTAATTAATTCATAGAATTCATTACTACAAGACATGGTGATTATTACAATTTGGTGGCTTTAAAAGACGATTGGATAAATTCATGGTGGACAGGTCTGCTAATAACTGTGACATTGACAATTACTTATGTGAATTTCGGAATAATCAGCTTGATTATTATGTTGTCAGCCATATAAGATCTTGTTAAAGAACATTAGATGTATTCCTTTGATCTTAAGATGAACTTAATAAATATATTGTGCATAATGAACATTAGGAATTTTATCCTCGGGAAAGAATGTTCTAAAGAATATTAAATTATCCTCCAAACTGGCATTCCATATCACTAGAATTTTAGCCATTTCATATTTTTGGGATTTGTTATTTCTGATATGAATATTATCAATATTTTATTGCACAACATTTAATGTATTCAATTGCCTTATTGCTAAAGTAATAGTTTAAAATACTAGCCTTTGTGAATATTAAAAATAATATGGCTACATATATAGATGGCATAACAGGAAAAATAAAGGATATTTCTGGTTATTTATTTATTTATGAAAATATTTTTGAGGTCTATATATTAATAATGTTATTCCTATTTAAATACCAGGCACTTTCTAGTGACTAGTTGCAGAGAATCAACAAGAATAATTTGTTTTATGTTAGAACTTATGCTTCAAGTTCCTAAAAATGCAGAAATGTAATTTAGTCATTTATTTTAATAAAACATGTTAGAATTATAAATAGTATTCAGCATAATGTAGCTAAGAATTATTAATAATAAAGCATGTTCACGCATGATATTAGTAAATAATTCCATATGGAATTTGAAGAGTAGTGCTAAATACGGCATTTTACCTGCTTTTACTTCAAAATAAATATTTTAAGAAATACAAACTGCATGTAGAAGAAGCTTTACAAAATTATTCAGAATACCAGATTGCCATTCTATTCAGTCTATATCTTAATCAAGAGTACAGACTCTCATTGAATGTTCCTTGATTGGTGAAAAGTATAGGAATTGAGAGACCACACAAGATATGTTTTCTTCAAACATTCAAAGCAAATCTTTATTTAGAATGGTTTGTTTTCATGTTTTTCTGAATGCCTTTGTATATTTTGCCATTTGTAATTTATTTTATAATAATCTTTGAATCTAAACAAAAGACACAACTATCCCACTTTTAACTTTGATTTAAAATCTAGATTTTATTTATAAAATGTCTTATTACTCAATTTTGCATTCAGGCACAATTCTCTTTTGCTCTAGGAGGATAACAGGCTTTTTTTCATAGCTTTCTATTTATGTGTAGATATGTACTGTAAGGACTAGAACAGCATGATGCTGGTTAGCCTGCATTTGACTTTCATGTTATTTAGCCTCAGTATCTGCAAAATTGTAGATATGTTATATAGCAGATACAGAAGAGCACAAAGGATAGGATGTACATTTAGGTTGCAAATAGATGTTAATTTCATCATTAAATAAATAGCAATTCTACAATTTAAATTGGGTATTTATCCAGTTTACCATTCTGTAGCTGAAAATCATATTTTGTTTTTATAGGAATCTACAGGCAGCCATTGGAGCATACTATGATTTTGAAAGTCCAAACATCAATGTGCCCTCCATGTCCTTTGTAGAAGATGTGACTATAGGAGAAGGAGAATCCATTCCTCCAGATACCCAGTTTACAAAAACGTGGAGGATACAAAACACAGGTGATTACTGAAGGTCTCTTCTGTATGTTTGTGTTGATCTAGCTTTCTTATATTTTTTCTAGAAATATAATGTTTTGCTTTTCTACAAAAACTAATCAGTACTTTTGGATACTTGTACCTGTGCCTAAGGTCTTTGGTTAGTGTCATCTTTTCTCAAAAGAAAGGATGGGGGAAAGGGTTGGCTAGATAATTCCTGTTGAAGTTGGAGGAAGGTTTCATCTTATACTTGCAGATCTATTTATGTTGTGTTGTGTTGTCCTGTGCTGTGCTGTACTATGTTATGTTCCTATGGTTTTCTTGGCAAGATTTTGGAAGTGGTTTGCCATTGCTTCCTTTCTAGGTCTGAGAGAGAATGACTGGCCCAAAATCAATCAGTTGGTTTTCTGTCTAAGGTGGTACTAGAATTCACAGACTCCCACTTTTTAGCTTGAGGTCTTAGCACTACACTAAATTGGCTCTCAATATTTGCAGATAGACATATATAAACAGACCTCATATTGTTGAAAGGGAGAACATGCTTTGATTTATTAGGTTCTATTTATATTGGTTGGTTTTGTGTAGTACAGATCACGTTTTAAGTCATGTTTCTGCAGAAATATTGACAATTTAAATGGCATACAAACTTCAAAGAAATCTTAAAATGCACACTTAAATGTATGCATAAATTTAACATTCACTATGTTTACATAGGGAAGGCATAGGTTCCTGTGGAGGAGTTAGTGACATCAGCTATTATATTATGTAAGTTACATCATTGGCATAGTGATGTCATGAAAAATCTGTATAGTTTCTGATAATGCCTATGTTGAAGATCTTTAGGATTGCTTTCATCCTTGAGTTTGTATATATAGAAGATGGATGTAGAAGAATATTTTTTTTCCTTACCATTATTCCCATCGTCTTAAATTTATAATGATCTTCCATTAAGGTAAATGTGGTATTGAATGGAGAATTCGTTTTACTTTCCTCAGATATCTTAGACTGACTACTTCCAATCTGAGAAAGCCTTTCAATATGATAAATGTTGCTTCCTCACTGTTATTTTGACGTTCTGAAGCTTAGTTCTCTTTGTTATCTATATTGAAAGTAGTCATAATTTTGTAATGCAGAGCAAACTATAGAGAATTGAGTCAAAACATATGTCATTATGTTGCCATATGTGTTTTGAATAATCACGCATTCTAATGTTAATGTCTACTTTGAGCCTTTCATTCTCTTGATATTTATATTTTTTTCAATTTCAAAAATATTTGGTTCAGAATTTTTTCCTTTCTTAAATTAAGTAAGGTATAGTTAATACTTTTGGATTTTATTTTTCTGCTGTTTTTTTTTTTTTTACTTTATAATGGAGAAAACTGTAAAAAACGTCACAAACAGCTTTTAAAGTATTAAGCTGGAATAGCCTACACAACATATAAAAAATATCCCTGGAGTTAACATTATGATGAAACTTTGGGAAGAGATTAAATGAGATGAGATGTACTAGCCTTTAGGGATATGATTATCTGAGAAAAATTATATCTGATGCAAGAGAAATAACTGTGCTGACAGATATTGCAGTGACAGGATATAACTTGAACTGCTGAATCTATGTATGTATGAGCTTATTTTATACATGAATGTTGTAGAAGGCAATTGTATTACAAAATATATCCAATTTTAAATAAAGTATGTTGTTATCCTTAAATGATATACAATATTAACTTTATAGTAGTTATTCTAAAGTGACAATCATAAGTTGAGGCATCCTCATGACTATACCTGATTTTATAACAATTTTTATCATGATTGTTAAATGAATCACATGGTCGTAAATGTGAACCCTTCTCCCAAATAGGGGGTTTTGCTGGAAACAAGCAAAAACCACTAGAAATTACCCCCAAATATTGCAAATTGGGGTCCTATTACCAGGGATGCTGCAATCAGTTGTAAATGTAACTGGTTGCCAAGTGTTCAAAATGCAGTTAAGTGATAGGGGGAGGGAGAAGGTGTGACATTTTGCAACAACCAGAAGGGGTGTTGGATTTACCTGATAGGCTCCTAAAAACTCCAGGTAGTCAGGACCCGGCCAAATAATGGCAGTGCTGGGTTATCTCTCTATACGATGAGAAGGAGCGTATCAGATAAGTCCAACACCCCTTCTCTGTCGAACGTAGAAAGATAATCCACAAGATGGACATACCAAAATCATTGTTTCCCTGGGAGGGTCCTGATCGGGTTCTGATGTGAAGAGGATGCATGGACCTGTTGTAAGACCCTCCGGCCGAAGGCAGCATTGGCAGAGGCATAAGAATCGATGTGGTACTGCCTAATGAAGGATAATGGAGAGCCCCATGTCACAGCCCTGCAAATTTCTTCGACGGAGGCCTTCATTGACCATGCCGCTGAAGCAGCCGCACTCCTAGTCGAATGGACCATAATACACATTAAGGGTGGTAGCCCTTGAATGTCATAAGTTGTTGCAATACAGGCTCTAAGCCATCTCCCTACAGTAGAGGGAGACACCTTTTGGCCCTACGATCTGTCCTGAAAATTGACAAATAAGGCTTCTGTCCTCCAAAAAGAAGCCATTCTGGTTATGTAAATACGAAGGGCTCTCCGCACATCTAGCATATATCAGCGAGCCTCCAGGGGATGAGCCGGGTCCGGACAAAAATTAGGTATATAATCTCTTGGGACCTGTGAAACCAAGAGTTTATCTTGGGCACAAAGGTTGGGTATAGACGTAAAGTCACACAGTCTGAGTGAAATATGCATAAATCCTGGCGTACCAAGAAGGCCGAGAGCTTGGAGATCCTTCGAGCCGATGTAATAGCCACAAGGAAACTAACTTTCCAGGTGAGTTTTACGGTAGCAGTGCACAAAGGTTCGAACGGTCTTCTTGTGAGTGCTTGCAATACTGTGGAAGGGGAAGTGGTGAATCACAGGTGGACATAAATTGGTTGCTCCCTGAAGGAATCTCCATACTGTCGGGTGACGAGAAAGAGAGGAACCCATGCCGCAGTCAATCACAGAAGCGATAGCCGCAACTTGCCTGTGGAAGGTATTGGGTCGGAGATCCTTGTCTAAGCCATCCTGGAGGAAATCCAGGAACTGAAGAAGAGATACATGAACGGGATCCTAACTCCGCAGACAGCACTAATGCTTGCCAAGTCGCCTCATATATATGGGTGGTGGAAGGGCAACTTGAGGCCAGGATAGTGTGAATGACCTTTGATGACAACTTGCCTGCAGTCAAAGCGACATGTTGAAGCACCACATGGCTAGTTGGAGCCATTACAGATCCAGGTGTGAGATCTCCCCCTAAAATAGTGATCCCCGGGCAAGTTGTAGTCTCCATGGCAGGGAGACACTGAGTCAGAGTAGTTCAGCCAACCAAGGCCTCTGTGGCCAGTAGGGAGCTAGGAGGAGAAGCTGTGCCTTCTCTTCCTTTGCCAATCTGTATAGTACTCTGGGAATTAGGGGAAGGGGAGGGAAGGCGTAAAAAAAGCTGCTGGGCCACCAGGACTGGAGGGCGTCTGCTCCTTCTGCCCCTGGAGATGGAAACCTGGAGTAGAAGCGAGGCAGTTTGGCATTGATTGGCATGGCAAAGAGGTCAACCTGTAGTGGCCCGAAGCAATCTATCAGCTGTGAAAACAGCTGCAGTTGTAGAGTTCACTCTGCTTGATCCAGAGTGGTTCTGTTTAGCCAATCCACCTGGATGTTGCTGGTGCCTGATATGTGCTGGGTCTGAATGGACAACACATGATGTTCCACCCAAGTACACAGCCGGCGAGCTTTGGTCATTAGAGAAGCTGATCTGGTTTCTCCCTGTCGATTTATATGCCCTTTGGTTGCTATGTTGTCGGTTAGGACCAAAACATGATGATTCGATACCTGGGCTTTGAATCTGCAAAGGGCAAGGTATACCGCCCACAACTCCAGCCAGTTGATCTTGTGGGCGTGTTCCAACGGTGTCCAATGACCCTGCACAACCTGTTGGTGAAGGTGCGCCCCCCCCCAGTCTGAAAAGCTGGTGTCAGTGTTGTTCTGATCGGCTCGTGAAAGAGACAGCCCTTATGTATGCTGCTGGAGGTCCACCATAGGGAACGGAGGACTGAGATGGGTACTCGGACTCTGAAGTGAGAATGACTGTTGCCTGCTCATTGGTGAGGCAGGAGGAACCATTGCAGTTGTCTGGAGTGGAATCTGGCCCATGGTATGATATCGATGTATGACACCATCTTGCCTAACACTTGGTAGAGGTGTGCCAAGGACACCCGTTTTTGGTGAGAGATTCAGAGGATGAGTTGTTGGAGGTTCTGTTTCCTGTCAGGAGAAAAGACCATTCCCTGTTCGCTGTTTATCACCACTCCCAAGTGTTGCAGACAAGTGGTGGGTTGAAGGTGACTTTTCTGATGATTCACTGAGTGTGGTTTTGCAGAAGAGCGATAGTCGTTCGCAGGTCCTGCCGCGCAGAGGGTGCGGAGGTTGACTGGAGAAGGAAATCATCCAGGTAAGGCATGAACCCAGACTGGAATCTGGCGCAGATGAATGGCTAAAACCACCATCAGTTTGGTGAAGATGCATGGTGCTGATGACAGGCCAAAAGTTAGTGCTCAATATTGGTAGTGCTGACCTTGGTAGCAAAAGCGCAGGCATCTTTGGTGGGAGGGGTGAATGGGGATGTGGAGGTAGGCTTCGGTAAGGTCAATCGATGATAGCAGATCATTGCGCTGTAGGAGGGCCAGGATGCTTTTTAGGGTTTGCATTTTGAACCTTCGATAAAGTATAAACTGGTTGAGATGTTTGAGGTTGAGGATCGCCCTCCATCCTCCTGACGTCTTTGATATGACGAAAAGGTTGGAACCAGATGAATGGCATGGATGTGGTGAAAATGATCTATCACCTCTTGCATGAGAGCCCGATGGGCCAAGTTTTTGGATACATGACATTCGATGAATCTATTTGGTGGTATTTCCTGCAGTTCCAAGGTGAGACCAAACTGTATTGTCTGCCTCACCCAGACGTCGGAGGTAGTCTCCTCCCATTGGTCGGCAAAAAGGGTGAGGTGACCGCCAATGGGATGGTTTGATCCAGAGTCATTTGAACCTTCTAAAGGGACAGCCATGGCCCCCTATAAAGGAGCGGCGCATGTAGGGCTATTGTCTGCCCCGAAAGGATCAGGTCTGCTGATGGGTCGGTAGGTTGTGGAGGCTGATGCTGGCTGGTAAAGGAGAAGTCCTCTGGTGCGCAAAAGGATTGGTGATGAAAAAAGGTACTTCTCTTGTGGTCTGAAGTTCTGAATCTGGAGGACATCCTCTTTCTACCGCCCTTGGATTCTATCAGGACCAGTTTTAGCGCCTCAGCAAAAAAGATGTGAACCAGCAAATGGACAGGATGCTAATTTCCAATGCTGGTGTTGGTCTGCCTGCCAATGCTTCAGCCTAGGAGTTGTGCTACAACAGAAGAGTTGATGGATCTGGCTGCAAATTTGGTGGTGTGGAGAATAGCATCGGCCGAAAACTCGACCGCCGTGATCAATTTATCCAGTATCCACTCTGGACTGAAGTTCCCTTAGCAACAGCAAAGTCGCTCTATTAAAGAATGAGGCAGAGGTGGCAGCTTTGACCACCCAGGCCACTGACTGGTGGCCTCTGCAGAGGACTTTTTCTGTCTTTTTATCCTTGGATTTCAGAATGTCGTTCATGTCTGTGACCAGAGCACTGGTAGATGCAAGGGCCATGATGGGCTCGTCTACTTTCGGGAGTTCAAGAGTGGAATTAAAGGCATCTGCAATGTTGTAGAAACGCTTTTCCAAATTAAGAGGTGGGTGACCTGCCACAGAAACCTTCCATTGCTGGTGTACTAGCTCTGTAAATAATGGGGTGTGTGTGTGTGTCAGGCACCTCTTCAGCCCTGATGGTCTGGGTTGTGAAGAGTTGGGCTGCCTCCTTCTTGGGTGGAGGTTGACTAGCCTTATTGCTCTGTCCTCCGTCCAATTGAGTAACAGTCTTGGCTTTGTTCAAGAGTGTCTTGAACAAAGACGGCCAGAACAGGCCTGCGATGGTCAGGGAATTGGCATAATCCTCCCCATTGTCGGACAGGATGAGTTCCTCGTCCCCCGAGTACGCCGAAGAATAGTCAGATGACGAAGGCGAGCCCTGGTTAACATAGTCTGGCTCATAAAGCAACAGTGATGAAGATGGACGCTGGGTCGCTGAGGACAAGATGAAGGTCCAGGCATTGCATTACTCCTGACTTCTGAGTGGCTTTGAGCTAATGCAGCCACATTGGGCTGCTTGGGACATCTTCCAGGTGCTGCTTACCCGCAGCTTCAGTAGCGATCGCAGATGGAGTGCTTTTTAAGTGGAACAGGGTGAAAGTTCAAAAATGGCAGCTCAACACGTCCCTATATGCCCAGCTAGCCGTGCAAACAAAATGGCGGCCGGGGAAGCTGCATCGCCATAGCGATAAGCACTGGCACTCTGGGGTGGAGAAGGGCAACAATGAGGCTCAACGTGTCCAGAAGGCAAATCTGCCAGACAGAGTCTTCATTCTCAGCCTCGGTAGTGGCTGCAATGAAAGCATCTCATCCCCGCCACCCCGAAAGCGGCAGCGGGGGCAGAAACTTCCCCAGGAGCCTATGGCTTGAAAGGCCGAGCATTCCGTACTGCTGGCTCTCAGCCTGTGACTGCTTAGATACTGTCAGTGAGGCACTGAGAAATTGAACCCTGAAGACCGATTTCTGTCTATCTGCCACTGTTTGAATGCTTTAGAAAGGGCGGCGCAATGAGCGATTGTGTCAGGAGCCATTTTGGCAGTCTTGTCGCCTACTGCCTCCTCAGCTTAAGCAAGGATGAGGCAGGTGGAGGATTTTGCGAGCCTCGGAACTTTAGCGATCCTGCTCTCCCCCCCCCCCCATGGCTGCAATCTTGGACCATGCTGGAGACATAATAATGTCCTGCTGAAACTGGATGGTGCTATCTCTGTAAAACGTACAGTTGATATGGTCTTAGAATGAAGGATTTAGCTTCAGATTGGATGAGGAGATAATTCACAGTCAGATCTAGTCCGTGACTGAGAAGAAGCTGGGATCAGGAGGAGGAGCCTGGTCTTTTATACTTCTACATCTCAGTCACAAGATCTAGGAAATGACAGACAAACCCATCTTGTCAATTATCTCTCTACATTTGATGGAGAAGTGCTTAACTATCTGATGCCATCATAACTCCAAACTGTTGTTAAATGACTGGTCTACAGTAAAGGACTACATGTTTCTCCAAACTATGTAAGTTTTGTTCTTTTGATATTTACATGTAAACATAATAAATAAAAATGGTTTATAGGAAAGCAGTTTCTGGGAAACCTAGGAAGATAGTGTGTTTCTCTTCATTAAATATGTTTAAGAGAAGGTTGGACTGCTGTCTGACAGATGGATTCTTTAAACTGAATTCCTGCACTGAGCAAGAGATGGGTTGAATGGCCCAAACAAACCCTTCTAACTATATTGTAGATGTGCAGATTATTCAGGCAGTATTGAATGTTTCATGCACAGATTGAAGCACATACACTTCATGCTTGTAATAGATGGATAACTCATTTTGCTGGATTTTACTTAATATACATAGTTGAAACTTCACATTGTTTTGCTTCCCAGAAATTCTATAACTCAGAATTAGCCCTTATTTTTGTGCCTAAATTATATTGCTAAAATAAGTTATTTGAAGATGTATTTTTTTCCGCTAACCAAAGAAAGTTAATATCTTTATATAGGATTCCTATACTGTATCTTTTTTGTGTTTTTAAATCTACCCCATTTATTTTGTATTATCAGTAAATTGAAGACCATTGGTTACTGAATATGTTACTGAAACAGCTTTCCATGTATTAAGGATATTTTTACAACTTTATCAAATTGTTCTTAATTTTAGTTTAAGAAGTATTTATTTTTAAGGTGATGGGGATTAGATGGATATCATTGCAAGTTCAGTGGATGCTACTGCAGTATTCTTTATTTGTGAACTTGTCTCTTAAAATTATTTTGAATAGCAAGAATATTGACCCAAGATTTTTGCAAACCTGGCGATTACATTAAGTACAGCACAGTATGTTACTTTTAATTAATTAACTG
Organism: Myanophis thanlyinensis; assembly: GCA_017656035.1. NCBI lineage: Eukaryota > Metazoa > Chordata > Lepidosauria > Squamata > Homalopsidae > Myanophis > Myanophis thanlyinensis. Next base: position 16,537 of record JAEANM010005054.1, read on the forward strand.
ATTGAATGTAATTAATTTTAGTTACACACTTTTCATGTCAAATAAGTCTTGTTTCTTGTATCAGCAGTATTCTTTCCTTGTCAATGTATTGGTATCTTTTAATTCAGTTTATAATAAGAGTGGGAATCAGTCTTGTGTCAAACAGAGATGCATTTCCATCCTAAGCAATGGAAATGTGCAAAATGATCTGTCTTTTATCTGGCAGTTATTCATCTTTCCTTGATAATATAATGAAATGATAAACATGTAATGGGAAATGTATAATCAGATACTTATGCTTATATTTTTTTCATGATTGTAATGAATGACAAATGGTTTAATGCTACATTTGCTAAACATAGGGACAGAAGCATGGCCACCAGGAGTTTGTCTCAAGTACGTTGGGGGAGATCAGTTTGGCCATGTGAACATGGTGATGGTCCAATCGTTGGAACCCCAGGAGATTACCGATGTCAGCGTTCAGATGTGCAGTCCCAGTACTGCAGGAATGTATCAAGGACAGTGGCGGATGTGCACTGCCACAGGACTTTATTATGGAGGTAAGTACTATTTTCTCATTTATGATTTTTATTAGTAGATTTTGAAGAAGTATTAGTGCTATTAAGACTGTCCTGATTCATGTCAAACTAATATTTCATATTAGCTACAGTCATGCTTAGAAGAGATTGACACATCAGAATTAAAATCCTTTTTTTAATATACTGTATTCTACTAAAATAGTCTACTTTTACTATGAAAATACAAGTAGACTTACAACCACAGTTGGGAAGTTGAGTGAAGTGATCATTAAGCAAAATACACACATCTTTGTTTTTTTCCACGATCCCACTACTCCCAGTTGTAACTTTTGTATTAAGTAACTGCAGGGGATATTAAGTGAATGGAGCAAAAGAAATGCCTCCTGAGGGAGGGCAGGCAGCTCCCTTCATGTGCAGAAGGTACAGCAACAGAGTTCAGATGGTTTTATAATATTTTAATTGTTTATTGTGCAAGGCCCAATGTCACTTTGTATAAGATGGATGGCCATACAAATTTGATAAAAAGAACATATTAAAAAGAACATATATTAAAATGAATGAAGAAAGCACTTTGAAGGTGGCAACAATTTAAGAGGAACTGTTTACAGAATTATATTCTACACTAACTTTTGTTTTGTTGCAAAAGTAACACCAAAAATTATTCTTCTTATAATACTGTTTTCTTTAAGAGATTGTGATAGCCACTTCAAAGATAAGCTACTGTTCCTTTTTTGGCAACTGCTTTTCCAAGAACAAGGAAAGTTTATGATTTTTACAACAAAATTGATTTTTTTCTCCATAGAAATGCTGTTGTTTTCAAGAAAACTTTATTTCATCTTAAGTCGTTGTTTCCTTTAAAAATCTATTGAACAGTATTTGGTGTTACCCCTAAAATTAACATATTTCAATACCCAGTCTTCCTTATTTGATTTATATCCTGCCTATTGTGCATACCCCTCGTCTTCCTATTTTTTTCCATTATTTTTTCCCATACCAGCCTTTGAGATAGGATGGCTTGCGAGTACATGCTTGACCCAAATCTACCACTTCCTTTGCTAAAAGTGGACTGGAGCTTTCCCCAGTTGCAGTACATCTTAACCATTACAATATATTAGCTCCCTTTATGTACATATATATTTGCTGAACAATCATTTTAGTATTTATTGAGTCCTAGATAACTTTGTAATAACTGTTCATCCTGTGGTAATATGAATACTGATAGAGTTTCTGAAAATTGTAAGCAAATAATTTTTAAAAAAAATATGTTTAGTTTCTTGACTATATTCGGATCTGCTTTGGAGTCTTAATTAACTGTGGATGTTGAAGGGCTCAATAAGAGGGATTTGATCCATATGACATCCCTCTTAATATTTCATCACCTTTTAGACCTAAGGGTGCTTTTTCAAGAGGCAACTGGACTTTCTGGTTTTTCTTTGAAGAAATCAACCTGTTTTGCTTCTCATCTAAGAAGCTTCTTCAGCTCTGACTGGATAGTGGGGAATGGAAGGATTTATATTCCTTGCAGATAGCTGGTCATTTGCGTTCTTTTAGTAAGTCATTATGGTTACCTGGAAATTTATTGGTGTCATCAGGGTTACTTGAGTGGCGCAAATGGGTGTGGAGCGTCCTTGGAACTGTTGAAAGGACTGTGTTGTACACTGGAGATGGGCGATGTCATATCCCTCCCTCTCTGTTGAGAGAGGGCTGTTCAGTTTTGACGTAGATGGCCTCTTTGATTGACCCTTCTTTCAAACCAGCAGTCCTCTCTGTGCAAAATGTGGACTTTGCTGTCTTCAAAAGAGTAGCCTTCGTCGTTTAAATGCAGATGGACTGCTGAATCTAGTTCTGATGGGTTTGTTCTCCTGTGCTCTCCTAATGTCTTCAAAGAAAAAATAGAAAATCCAGTTGCCTCTTGAAAAAGCATCTTTGGGACAACCATGACCTGGATGATAAAGAATCTTCATAGACACCATCTTTTAGAGTTTTTTTTTCCTGTTCAATTGTTTCTGATTCTTGGAGACTGCCTAGACATATTTCTTGACAAGGTTTTTCAGAAACTTTGGTTTGCCATTGCCTCTTTCCCAAGGCTGAAGAAAAAATGTATAGCCCAAGATCACACAACTAGCTTTATGCCTAAAATGGGACTAAGAATTCAGAGTCTTCCTAATTTTAGACTGATGCTTTAACTAGTCCAGCAAACTGGTTGTCAGAGTAATAAAGAATGATTTTTCCCCTGCAAAAATATATTTAAATTAATAATATGACAGCGTGGAATTTTTGTTTACTGTTATTAAAAATTAACATTTTTATTAAATTGACCTTTTTTGGGGGGAAGATTATTAACGCACATAGTGTAGGCTGACCTTTGAAGGAAAAATATGGAAAATACATGTAGAAGGAAATGAATATATTTTGAAAAATATTGAATAAAAGCACTTCACATTTTTGTGTTCTTTTGCAGGCACGATTCATAAAACTGACTGTTCATTTTATTTGTAATGCTTATTGATATCAATATTTGCTCCCAGATTTTGCTGTTTCAAATGAAATACGAGAACTGCATTATTAATAGATTTTACAATATTGTTCCCAGATTTTTCTGTTCCAAATGAAATATGAGAACTGCATTATTAATAGATTTTATAATATGTGTATCATATTAGGAAGGTGCTTGAGTAAATATTACACTTACCAGCAGGTGTCAGTATATAACTTTCAAGTCTCCGAATATTATTTATTTTTTTAAAATCTTTTGTAATGACTTGTGGGATGTGGGAAATTGAGTCCTGATTGGTTTTGGTCAGGGAGACTGTACTTGCTCTTTTTATTGCTTATACTTAGTTCATAAGCTGCATGTTAACTTGAAAAACAATGAGGTAAAGTGATACATAAGCTATAATATGTACTTATCTAAGATCTTTTTTTGTAGACATCATCTGGGTGATCCTTAGTGTGGAAGTTGGAGGACTTTTAGGAGTAACGCAGCAGCTATCATCTTT
>JAEANM010005055.1:0-20053 GCA_017656035.1 Myanophis thanlyinensis
AGAGAAATATACTACACACACCTAATCCATACAGCAAAATGAAAAGATAGCTGATGATTAAAGCTTAAGCAGACGAGCAAAATGCAGGGCTGCCAATGTTTTTATTGGTTTTTAAGTACAACATGACATAGAAACGGAGCTGTGGAAGCTTTCCCCACAAGGAGATAAACAATTGAAGAAAACTTCCTGTGCTTAATCTCCACAGGTCAAACTCTTGTTAATGGTATAAAAAAAGCCACAAAAAAGTTGGCAGGCATAGCATGGACTTCAGGTTAGCATCTTGTGCTCCTATAAACAATTTCAGTTTGGCATGTATAATGCTTTTAAAAGTACCAAACTCAAATCTTGGTTGAAAGTCTTACAATTTTAGAAAGGATTTGGGTTGACACTCCTGCTTTATCTTATTTATTGATCAAGTCAATAAATAATGTATAGTTTTCTAGTCAGTCCAGCTCTACATGATTTCATGTATTGATGCACATCTTCACATAATTGGAAAAAGGTGAGTCCAGGCTGAATGTAACAAAGTTTTCCAAAATTACTTTCAGCTTTATCATTATTGCAGTTCCACTGTGAGGTTATTCTTTCCACCCTCAAAAACATATTGCTCTGAGTGAAAACCAGTCTCTTAGCCAACTGTCCCTATTTTACCCAGGCAAATATAACTCCAAGAGCAGGTACTAGATAAACAAAACTTAGGCAAACTTCTAGCCTAAAACTAGTTGGTAAGTCCCTTCTCTCCTATTTTCCATTCTGAAAAAGAGGAAATGTTTGGACTGGGGAGTGCAAATATGAATAGAACAGCACCCTCTGGCTTGTGATTTGACCAGGCCATTTGGTTGAAAGGCTCAAAGAGACAGAAGATGGGTGATGGCAGTGGCAGTTTGGGGAGTAGAGAACCAGCAGGGGAAATTCAAAGGGACAAAGAATCCCTCTGAGCACAGAGCTCATGGCTGTATCTTGTTCACATTGTATCACATTCCCACCACAGCATGGAAGACAAATGGGAGGCCAGATGATGTCTGATAGAGATCAAAATTACTCTAATGGATTCTTTCTTTGTATTATGTGATAGTAGCAGATGCTCATTCAGAATGAGAAGAAAACTGATGCCCATTTGCTGTCTTTGCATAATGTCCTATGGGAAGTGTCAGAGTTCCAAAATGTTACCCATATCTGACCAAAATCAAAATGCCCTTTGATTTTTTATATCCTATGGACTGAAATCTTAAAACCTGATTACTTGTAGAGAAATCCAGATCTCCTTTTCTAAACTGACCCCTGTAATATCTAGCACAGCTTTTCAATTGTTAGTGGAGCCAGAATTGATATTAACTGTTTTTTTCCAGGAATGTCTTGGCTCAAAAGAATATATAATACGCCATGTCTGCAGTGGCTTAGATCTTGAATGAAAATCCCACATATTCTACATTGGCAAAGAAACAAAAAGAAAAGAAAAAAAAACCAAACAAAAATGGAATGAAGCTGGGATCTTTTGAATCCAGGCAATGAACTTTTTTTCTTCCAATCAATTGGGTCCAATTCTCAGAGACTGCCTGGAAAAATCACTGCAGTTTTCTGGGCAAAGTTTTGAAGACAAGGACCATAGGTGACATGATAGCAGTGTTCCAATATATGAGGGGCTGTCTCAGAGAGGAGGGGACAACCTATTTTCCAAAGCACCCAAAGGAATAATGGATGGAAACTGATCAAGGAGAGATTCAAGCTAGAAATAAGGATAGTGACTGATGGACAGCCACTTGTCAGAAATGTTTTAGGGTTTCCTGATTAAGCAGGGGGTTGGACTGGATCAGGAGTCCTCAAACTTTTTAAACAGGGCTAATTCACGGTCCCTCAAACTGTTGGGAGCCCAGACCAGCTGGGTGGCATGGCTAGGTGGTCATGTGATTGGGTGGGTATGGCCAATTTAGCAGTCCATTAAACAATACGCACAAATTAAACTTTCATTTGTTTTGCTCCTGGGGGTATTTTATTTGCCTTTGTTTGCATGTTTCTCTTTGGGTTGACTTTTCTTTTTACTAGATTATTTTTAAGGTTGTTTAGGAGTCTAGTGGTCCACTTCAGGAAACTCAGTTTTCCAGCAATTCTTCTCAGCCCCAAGGAGGTTCCAATCAACAAGTCTCTCTGTGTATGTCTCTTTCTGTATCTCTTTTTTTTCTCTTTCTCTCTCTGGGGAGTGGCTCTACTCCTCAAATCCAATCCTCCTGCAACACATTGGAGCACTCCTCACATGGAGAGGCCTCAGGAGGCCTACATGCCCCCCTGTTTTTGGCCAGCAGAGTGCTACTGGAGGTCAGGGAGGCCAAAAATGGAGCATGTGGAGGCCTCCTGGGAGGTCTCTGTGCATCCAGTTTTTGGCCGGCAGAGTGCTCCTAGAGGCAGGGAAGGACAAAAACAGGGTACGTGGAGGCCTCCTGGAGCCTCCACATGCCCTGTCTTTGGCCTCCCCTGCCTCCAGAAGCACTCTGCCAGCCAAAAACATTAGTCTTACCTTTCAGTTCCAGCCTGCGGGGCTCACAAAGGTAAGTCCTGCACTTGGCTGAAGGGTGGGACTGGTGGGTGGGTGGGGTAACGTGGGCTGGGTAGCCTTGTGGTCCCACACAGACCAGATTAACAGCTTGGCAGACCATATCCATCCCGCAGGCCATAGTTTGAAGACCCTGGATGAAGTACAAGGTCCCTTCCAACTCTGTTAGTCTTTATTCTGTGGTTTGCCACTGCCCCTCCCTGCTCTCCTGTGACTGAGCTTTAATGAGTGAGCCTCGCTTATAAGAGAAGAAGAAGATGACCAGCAGCATGATGGGACACTATTGTAGTGGCAAAGGGTGCATTACTGGAAGATCTGAAGGACCAGGTTAGAGACAGAATATTTTTATTTTTCATTTTATTTTATTCGTCAAAACATGTACAAAATAGTAGGCATAGGTATAAACATAAAGATAAAGAAAAGAAGTATAAGATAAATGAGGGCAGTAAGACAGTGACGTTAGGCATGCTGGTTGGCTTATGCATGCCCCTTTAATGATCTCTTAGGAATGGGGTGAGGTCCACGGTAGACAGTTTGAGACTGGAGCTGTGAGGTGTGAATATCATAAGGACAATCTATCTATGTTGTCTCTGACAGCCAACAGTTGGCTGGCACATAATCAGTCAGTTAGTCAGTGAATCAAGCTTTTAATTTAGATGAGAAAGAGCAACTTCTGGTGTTCCTGTTTTTTCTCTAATATACCGCTATTAGTTCTTATACACCTTTTTCTCTTGAATCCCATACATGGTAATCTTTACCTTAGGAAAATTGCTTGAGGCTCTTGGTCATTTTTCCAGTTCTATAGGATTGCAGCAAACTCGTGTCAAAAGCACCAAGGTGCTTCTGAGTTGAAAGGATTAGCCGGTTACATCACCACTACCCAGTTGGGGGCTCCTTTCATGTCCAGTTACATATATTACTATATTATATTACTATAACAGCATTATGAATTGACAATTTATTTTCAATTACTTTCTTAATGATGCCTAACAAGAATTCCTGTTTTTATAGCAGTTGACCTTTGGGGAGGAAAACTCTATTGAGCAGTCCAAAACAGCTAACCCATGCCAATTCAGACCTCTTAACTTGTAATTAGGATTGATTTTTTTTGCTTGAATGTGCATAGCTTTATTTTTGCCTATACTGAGTTGCAGTTTTATCAATTTGCAGAAAACTTTTTTGAAGCTATTTGTTGTTTTATTTCTGATTATCGTAACATCTATCTCCAGTACTTACCTATTTACCTATTTTCTACCCGACCTTTTTACAATCAAAATAACATGGTATTTCTGAGACTGACCATACATTCAGAAAACTATATCTGACACAGAAAATACTGCCAGAGCTTCCATGATGTCAGCAATTTCTTGGAGGCAGTATATTACAAGCACCAAATATCCAGCTGCTTTAATATAGGCCTCTGTTTTGGGAGAAGCATATAAGCACATGCATTGTGTACCTTCCCTTTACTTTTTGATTGGACAGTTTGATTTCCCACATTGTCCCTTGATTTCCATTCCATAATTGGCACGTGGAATTACATGAGAGAGATAGAAAGGAAAGGCTAACTGATTGTCAGGTGAGAAGCTTGCAATACTAAAGACTTGTCTGTGATAGGGCTCAAATTGGCCATCTTATTATTCTTTACTCCAGGTAACTGAGGGAAAAATAAAGTTCCAGAGAAGATCCCGAGTAATTCCAGATGATTAGTCTGTTTCTCAGACTTTTAATCCAGTTTCAAAAGCACATTAAAGTCCAAATTCTATAACTATTAAAGAATCCAAATTCTGTAATTATTTTCAGATTTAACAAAGTCTTATGGGAGCATGAACATTTTTAAATATCTAAAATCTATACATACACAAAGAAGTGCCAGACAACTGCTGGTTGGCTGACCAGTAAGTCCTCCATCCTGCTCCCTGTGTCCGTTGAAAACAAACATAACTTTTCCCTTTTCCCAGAAATGGAAGTGTATAAATTGTTAGCACTTCTTTGTGTTTCCATTTTCTAGAATCTATCTTGGTTAAGACTTAACATGTTTTATCAATTTTTTAGCTCTCATCAAGAATAACAATCTCCTTTTCAGCAAAATGTGTCAAGCATTTTATCCTTTCTCCTGAAACGGACTAGCAGATTTACAACACTTCTCAATAGGTTGGTTATCATAATTTACACCTAAAGTGGGGTTTCATAAGCAAAGATTGCATTGGTTTCACTTATGAAATATGAGAATTAGAGATTGGAATTTTTAAATACCAGGTGATTTTAAAAACATTCCTGCATAATGTTTATTCATATGGTGCAAAAATGGGAGGGATTGGTCAGTTGGGAATTCTACTTGGAATGTTTCTTCAGAAAGATCCAGGCAGGACTATTGTAGTCAGATAGGTATACATTCAAACAAAGAAGATGAGAGAAAAGAAAGTCTCCATTCATAAACCATCCTAACAGTCACTCATATAGGTGTCATTTAGGAATCATTATTTTTCTGTTTCAGAATTGCAGGCTGCAATGTTTTCACAGAGGTGATGAGCCTGTAAGAAGATCTTATCCCTGGTGATATTTTAAGGGTAGAGTTGCTTAATAAGTCCAGTATTTGATAACATGACTGTTAAATATACTGAAATCTATTTGGACCTGATGAACCTGGGGAAGCTCATCTCTTCAGAGGGCCTTTAAGCATGCATATGTAGTCAATCTATACTATGCAACCTTTTGCTAATCCTCAGTCTTCGCCCTGAGATAAAGATACGTTTCAGTCCTTAGTAATGTGGTTCTTCACTGTAATTTGAGCTAATTATGTCTGTTTTACTTCTTTTGGAAGAACAGAATCCTATTATTTATGAGGTTTTGCAGCAAAACTCATATCTCCTGACTTAACAAAAGCCACTTAAAGTTTGCTACTATTTATATTTAGATTATTTTTCATAGATTTTATTTCTTTGAGTTAGATTGCTCTAGGGACTGTCATCTCACCTCTTTTTTTTTTATAAAAACAGTTAATAAGCATTCATAACTTTAGACATTCCAAAAGTAAATTAGATTATGCTTTTGAAACTCATTATATTTTCATGACTTTATTTTTCTTTTGCACTACCATTCAGAAAGAAGCACAGCTCCACAATTATAGCTGATCTGAATAAAATATCCTTAATTTCTTTACCAAATGTTCAAAGATGTTGTTCTTTTTTCTTCTCCATCTTTGAAGAAAAGTAATCTAACAAAAATAATATATAAGTAATTGTATAGCATGATACAATGTTTTCAACAACAAATGATTGCTAGTGATGCTTATTTCCTCCCAGCTGATTATTGGAATTCCCTTTTCCGAGAATGGCTCTGTGCAGCTAAGTGGTATCACTGACTAGTGGAGTCTTTTCGGCTGTGCAAGTCCTGGCATAGATAGCATATTTTAGTGTTTACAAATGGTTTCATAGACATAGTTTAAAAGATGAAGGAGTTGATTCTTCTTTCCCCCTTACACTTTTATACCAGTATATTTCCATTGCCTTAAGCAAAAGATCTGGTCAATTTGCACAGTCATAGAAGGAAAGGACAATGCTGGAAAAAGATTGGAAAAATACTGGGACAATGAAAACTCTGGGACCTTGTCAGTGAGGAACAAATAATTGGATTGAGATCCTGACCCTTGACCTGTACTGTGAAGTCTGCAGTTTGTCAAGCTAAATCTCACTTCTGGATACTCATGTCACTTTTAAATGCTTTGATGCATGTGATGGCACATTCCTCTTCAGCAATTTGGTAAATGTTGCTTATTTTACAATTACCTCTTATAAAGACTATCATTTGCAGATTCTGATCGTTGCGTAAATCAAGCAAAATGAAGGGACTAGAATATGTTTCCACACTAAGTGTGTGTGTTGATCTGATTAGATTCCTGGATGACATGTAGAACTCCAAGAGGAATCCATTTCACCATTCATAATTTTTCAGATATCAGATATTATTCCTTCACACATTAACTGACTGTTTTATGTATTAACAATGTATTTAAGCTCTAATAGTTTTTTAATTTGTATGCTGATAGTATACTGCTGTATATGCAGGACAGGAGCTTATTATTGCATACTGTAGCTGAAGTGTTTGTCTCCTTTCTCTCTAATAATTCATTATGAAAGAATATTTCAACTTGCTATTGCAATACCTTAATACACTGTATAAAGAAGTATAAATATATACATCCTAAAGAAAAAGCATAGTTAGCAATGATTTCTTATTTAAGTATTTATCATATTTATATAGCTACCAATCTCCTAAGACACTGACTCTGACTGGCATACAACAAAAAAGAAAAGCAGTAAATACATGTAAAAATGATCACTATTAAAAACTATAAGAACTACTAAAAAGCATATGAAACAAGGGAGCACGATGCCACAGTAAGGGAGCCATTGCAAAATCTTCTGGGCCCCTGGGACTCCCAGGCCTGATAACAGCCAAGTCTTGAGGGACTGGCAGAATGTTAAGAGGGATGGAATTAATCTCACTTATAGAGAGACGATTCCACAGGGCAGGTAGCAGAGAAAGCCCATTGCTGGGACTCACCAAATGTAATTCCCTAACAGATACAGCATGCCTTCTGTGCCGGACCTGATGAAATGGGCTGATGTGATTGGGAAAGGAGGTCCCTTAAATTCATTCCCTCTCTGTATAGGTTGAGAAACTGCAGCTCTCCTACCATTTGTTAATTTCAATTTATTCATTTTTTTTTCTTAACCTACATCCACTGTGTATCATTGGCCTTCATACTCTTGGGGATGTTGTTGTCTCCCAAAATTTACTTTTGGTTCCGGGTCACAAACATTTGCCTATCCTGATTCATAAGATCAGTGCTTTATTCCCGTTAAAATCAAATGTTCACTCTGTTATTAATACTGAATCTTTCACAATTCTCCTCCTGGGTTATGAAAGGTTTATGTTTTTGCTTTATTGTTGGCTGTCCTTGCTAAATCCTCCCACCCATCCAAAAGGAAAATGCATGGATTCAATAACAATGAAGTGTTGGAATGATTTTCTAACATTTTTGAAAAGTTGCACATTCCCTTCTGTGGTTCCAACCATCCATTCTTTTAATTTTTAGAGCTGTGAAATATTAATAACATATAAATTTAGAAAATTCTTCTAAAATAGCACATCAAAAAATACTTACATGCCAGATACTTCGCTTTTTTGAGTAAGAAAATCTACCGTTCACCAAAATTTGATCTTCAGCATTCTTGCTCATCTCTGATCTAGGAAATGAAATAAATAATCACATTTTCTTTGGCAAATAACACTTTAACTGAACACACTAAAAAAAGTATGAAAAAGTGGAATAAAATCATATTTTGGGTGATTGTTTAGCTTTTCACTTTCTCTAAGGCAGAAGTAGAGTTCTCAGTTTTCCTTGCCAATTTCTGCCAACTTCTGCTGTTCATCCTTTCTCCCACTTTTTAAAGTAAAGACTTTGAAAGAAGACAAATATGGGGTGGAAAAATAGATGTTCTGGAAAGGTTAAAGATACAAAGAATCCTTAGTGTTCTTAATCTATTGCCTTACCCCAAAATATTATCTGTAGTTGGAACAGTTTTCAAGTATGTACAAAGGGGAAGTTTGGGTTTGGTAAAAGTTTATGGAGATCTTCACTCATTCAGGTCATGGTTGTCACAAAGGTGCTTTCTTTCAAAAGGCAACTGGAATTCCTTGTTTTGTTTGAAAATATTTCACTTCTAATCCAAAAAGTTTCTTCAGTTTTGACTAATGATGGAGAAAGGAAAAATTTATATTCCTTGCAGTCATCTGATCATTATCACGTTAAGGCCATTTGGAGGTTTATCGTCCCTTAAAAGAAAGCACCTTTGGGACATTTTTGTTTGGTCAAAATAAAATTGAAGTGCAGCAAAGTATAATTTTCTTCACATATTGTTTTCTGGTGCAATACCAAGAGAAATTTAGAGTTTATGGAACACATTCAGATATCCTAGGGTCTGGAGGAAGCAATCCTGTTTGGTTGTTGTTGTTTTTTTGTTGATTTGTTTAATGTTGAACCTGCAGCTTTAATTTGTAGCTTAAATTTCATTTCACCATTAAATGCAAAAAAAGATTTACAGTTTTTTTCCACAATTTATTGTATCTTTTTATAAGACAAAGTGATAACCAATACCTTAAAGAAAAGATAAAAGTATCAATGAAGAAAACCTTATTTCACAGAAAATTTAAATTAGACCTTTGAAATAATGCAAACGTAGCATGAACCTATATTTTGTATCTAAAATTTGAAGTACATGACTGTGTATATAGTAGAGAATGTAACTGAGGTTGGGAACAAATTTTGCATAGAATTAATATTATATTATCAATTTACGTAAATAAATTTTGGCAATTAGATCCCAATAGCAATTCTGGGAAATTAATAAACCTGACATGTAATAATAACTCCACTAGTATTATCCAGAAATTGTAAATGAGCAAATGTTTAGCTATAAATTGCTTGATTTAAATTTGATTGTATATGCCTTAACTTCCTTATATTGTGGAAAAAACAGCAAGGGCGTAATAAGGGACAAAGGATGGATAACTGATGACATAATCAGAAGAAGCACACATAGGTGTGCTTTTCAATATTGGTGAACAAATGAGATTCCATTGTAATATTCAGCAAGACCACCATCTTGACCAATCTGGGGTTAACATTTCTTGACAACAGTGGAAATTATACCTAGTCACATACCTGTAGTTTAATCTATTTCTGGCATGTACAGTGTATTGTTCTACAATGATGAACTATTGCTAATCTTGCTAATATCCCTCAAAGCATGTTAATTTTATTTAATTTGTCAGTACAAAACAATATTCTCATTAGGACTATTCAGAGAGGAATATGCCTGCCATGAATATATATATTTCAAACACACATTGCCAAAACTACATGGCAAAATTGAGCAGCTGTCCTTCTAGATCCTATAAGCTATTTCACCAGTTCTGCATTTCATAAGAAAACCCGAGATGAAAGAATAAAAATAATTTTTAAAATCTTGGGAAGGGGATAAGGGGAAGGGCCAGGGAGAAGCAGCTAGCGCCTGAATAAATTTATAATGGTATTTCCTTCTCACTTCCTAAAATATGTTAGTCCTTGAACCTGCTTCATTCTATGAATGTGGTTATACTTAGAGTCTTAGAGTGCCTTTGATCCTACACTTTAATCATGGAAATTAGAGATGGAAAAGGGCTGTTAGCCCCTTTAGTCTAGTTTCCTGCTGGTTCTCATATTTCTCATTGAGATCAAGAGAAGTTCTTACAGATCAAGGGCAGCACATGGATCATAATTTCTATAATATTGCACTCAGTTTTAAAAGGTAACAATGTATGGTTAAAACAACAACAAAATGCAAATAGCATTCTTCTCATTCTTTGTTTAGTAAAAAAAATGATAAAAGTCTTATTTATTTATTTGCTTGTATATCAAATTTATATAACTTCCCAACTCATATGTATATGATTCTAGGCAGATGAGAAATTATAAAAACAACAAATTGGGCATCTTGGAAGTAACTTTTGCATATACATTTATTTGAAGTAAACTTTGCACTGTGAAGTTTATGTGTGTGGCAGGGGGAGATCGATATATTAATTGTACTGTATTTACTGTTTAATATAATGTGTGTAGAGAAATTTGGTTAATTATTGTCTTAGTCCAGCAATAATTCCAGTTTCCTGTTTTTCATCTGTTACTCAGTATATCAAATTCCTTAATAATTATTTCTCTGGTCTGCCAAAAGTGATATGTGGATAGAAGGAGACTTACTTATAAGCAGGCATTATAGAAGTATCTCTGGATGCTTACTTCATCTAGACTGTACATCTTTACACCTATTGTGATTAGTAATTAACTAAATACAATAAAAAAAGAATTGCTGCTATTATTATCTTCCACCTTTTGAGTCACATTTTATTTTTTGTGTACTTGTCTCACTACATTCAGCAGAGGCACTGAAATTGTGTGTTTGAAGGTAACACCTGGCAGAAACATTCCTTGAGACAGTCTAGTTGATAATTCAAATTGAGATTTATTCCTAACTCTATAGCACACTGAATTGTTTATTTTCCCATAGGATAAAAAATGGGAAAAGTGAGAAATTGGACAAGAGCTTTACAGGCATACATACAGTTCTCTAAATAACAATAATAATTATTGTTATAATATCTTTCCAGTAAATATTTGGGGCTTATTTCTCATTTACAATTTCTTAATGTCTCACTTATCTCTAATTTGGGCAGTGGTCCCCAACCTTTCCAGCTTTGATAAATGCCAAGGGAGGAGGGAATAGGAAATGTTTCTGTGTGAGCATCAGGTGCATGCACAGTTCCGTTTGTGCGAGTGTCCGAACATAGAGCTGTGCACACACTCTTGCATGTCACTTGGCCAGTCCAGTTCCAAACAACCTAAGCCCAGTACTGGGCCATGGCTCATGGGTTGGGGACCCCTGGCCTAGAGAGAAGAAAGAAAGGGGGAAAGTAGTTCTTTCCTGAAAGCAGTTGTTTCTTGGAATTCTAGCACTTTGGCAAGACTCCTCACTGATCCCTGGCCTAGTCTTTCCAAACGCAGCAGGTTTTTTTTTTTCCTTCAGCCAATCTGCTATGCAGATCTTCCTTTTTCTGATCCTGCTTATTCCTATGGTATCCTTAGCTGCAGATTCTATTTAACAGCATCTCTGATCCGCACAATGCGTGCAATGTCCACTAACTTCCAACTTCCTTCTCTGTTACCTAAGAGATCTATCCCTGGATTTCTATTATAAATCACCTTCTCACCAACCTTTTGATTTTATTGTGCAACACAACATACCTGTGGGGTTTTTGGAAATATTGGTGGGCAGCGTAGATTTCCAGAATTGTCCCTTAGAAACACCATCTTTATATTGATGTTAGAGAAAATGTCAGTTTACTTTGAGAGATGCATCACAATTTATATTTTCTGATCATATTTTAAGATGTATTTCAAACAAGATTCTAGCATAGTATACAAATCCAGCTGTGTCCATATACTTAGTGTGTTGTGAGAACCTGGAAAATTGTGATTTGTCAATCTAAAGCAGGGGTAGGAAACCTTGGCTCTTTCATGACTCATGGACTTCAATTCCCAGAATTCCTGAGCCAGCCATTTTAAGCTGTTAAGACTCAGGTTCTAAGCTAAGTCAAGAGGTGCTGTCTAAGGAATTCTGGGAGTTGAAGTCCATGAGTCATGAAAGAGCCAAGGTTCCCGACCCCTGATCTAAAGTAATCCAGTTTTATGGATTAAGCACTTAGTGGATCACTGTGGAATATGAAGCATGCCCCATTACACTGTGATGATTTCAAAAATGCCAAAGAGAAAACAGCTATGTGTGAATACAGCAGCATTTTTTTTCTTCTCTGCATGTCATATATTTTTCTTGATATCACTCTGATCCAAGTAGCTTGATCACTTATATTGTTTGTCGTGTGAAAAAAGGTATATCAGGCATACAGATATGTATAGATTGTAAAATTGCTATCTGTCAATCCATTCCTTTAAAAAATGTTTGCGTAATTAAGAAGTAATTAAGGAACAGGTTTCTGTGGATAGGAAAGGTGTAAGCTAGAATGATGTTATCACCAAACAATTTGCTAGTGTAAACAAAATGTAAATATTTGGTCCAGGTTAAATATTAACTTAAAAAAGAGTGTGTTAAACTAGTCAATCACTTTTTTCTTTAGATTAAAAACAATTTATTTACTTACCACAATAATCTGTCTTTTCCTATGATAAGATACTGCAATGAGTTTCCTGTGTAAAATCTTGGCAGCTCAGTTTGCAGTCTCCATAACAAGACCTAAATCTGTAAAGAACCTGGAACATTTCAGACTCTTTCCATGCCTTGATTTTATCTGAATTTATAGCGTTTTTAAATTATCTATAGCTATAATGTTTACCAAAATGCTTTGCATCAACTACAATTGTGTCTTTGTCCTTCAACCAAGGAGGGGACAAAAGGAAAAAAAAACATTATAAAGTTATAGTACATTTTATTATTTTTGAATCAGAGTTAATCTGAAATCCCTTCCTGACTTTTGCTGTGAAAAATATTTGCTTCATATTGAGAAGAACAAAAGTAGTTTTGGTATCTACAGATGTGGTTAATCCTTTGCAGCACAATCCTATTTTTTCCTACAATATTACATTACCTATTTCAAATGTAATCTTATGGAAAAAGACATCATAAGATAATATTTAAAGTGGAATGTAAGAAATTAAAATGTTCAAGGAAATGGAACAAGTCACCCCTGAGAAAAGCTACCTTTTAAACTTTTCAATGAGGTTTCATATTTTGAGGAAAGGATAAAATTTAGAATTCTTTATCTTAGAGATAAAAATGTCAACTTTGGCCAAATGCATTAACTTAAATTCCCAGAATTCTCAGTAAGAGTTACATGTGGAATTCTGAGAAGTCAAATTCACACCCCTGAATATTGCCAACATTTGGCATCTGGAAAATCTAGATAGCATTAAAATCTAGAATCAGTCAATAAAATTATATGATGGGTAAGCCAATACAGATAAAAATGATGATGACGAGTGTTGGCGATGAAAGTGCATAAAGCATGTAATACCAAAAAAGATCTAACTTACCATATAAGAAGCCCTATCAACATTTGAACTCTCTTGGAAGCCTTTGCATATATAACTTTACAAGAACACTTCAGATAGCCTCACTGCTGTTGTAGACAGTTTGCTGTCATTATGGCATGATTTACAGAGGCGAAGGGCTGCTTACTGATGGTGGGTTTTGCATTTGTTCATATATTTTCTGAAAAAGGCTATGGGAAACAAGCTATCAATAGGATGCATAATACATTTCAATCTTCAAACCTTAACACAGAAGGTTATAGTCCTGCTGCTTTTGTCTAGGATGGAGTAGTGGGAATTCAGGGCAGACAAAAAAACCAAAACCAAAACCAAAACCAAAAACCAGCAATAAGCACGTGACCAGAGAAAAAATTACTTCCTGTAATTTCAGGCCAGCCTCCCTACTACGATAAGTTACAACTTTAACAGTAACAACTTTTGGAAAAGTTCATGTGATTGTTAAGTTATGCCCACATATATACATAAAATCTGCCTTCTTGTGTTTGCTTCTTTTACTAGGTTTCTTTTACTAGGTACAAAGATTGCTAATGTGGTTGGATTGAGAAACTGAAAGACTGCTCGTATTTTTTGGTTCGTTTGGTTGTTGAGCTTTGGTGGGCTTATACCTTCTTGGCAAACTCTGGTACTTTGGTATATTGAGCTTTAAAATTTCAAATCATATGTTGGCTGAGTGCATTTTATTTATTCTTTTGTATTTTATAATGTTAATGTTATTCCTATAGTTAAATATTAGCAATCCCTCTTTTTCACTTTTATATTTTTGCAGCTGGCGACCACAACTCTATTGTATTAACAATGTTAGCAAAGAATAATACAGTTACTTTTGCTGGTTCTGAAAACAGTACAAAATGTGACAATTCTGTTGTTTAACAAGTAGGGTGTTAGTACCTACAGAAAAATGAGGGCACATAAGTGGAAACATTAAAAAAAGCTTATAAGGATGGAAAGAAGTGTAATCTGCATCCAAATGCCTTGCTTACAAATGTAGAACATATGTATAAAATTACTGATTATGTTGATCTAGCTGTTTCAAACTAAGAGGTTTGCTATTTTTTAAATTACCATTGTTAGGTTATAGTGAATTCAAATATAGTTTGACTGTTCCTAAATTCTGAAATGAAAAGCACAGTGAGGAAGTGTAAAATTTGAGAGTATGTTCCTAATCATTATCCAGGCCAGCAGTAATTTCTTCTATCTTTAAATCATATCTAGACTATTATAGAAAGAATCCCCAATCCTTATAGCTTACCTTTGTGAATGGCATTTTAGGTAGATTTCAGTAAGCAATTTATGGATGATACCCCCAAATAAAAGAAAATGGAAATTTGAGGTTAGCTTTATGGAAAGGTTTGCAAATTCATGTTTTCTAAAATTGTAATTAGTTTTTTATTCTAGATCCTGGTGCAATCAAAAATTTCCCTGCAAAAATGAAAAACTGTAAATTTGCTAATCTATTTTCAACATTTCAGTCTGGCACTTGAAAAACTTGCTCAAATACTTTATTGATTTGAATGCTATGAGATGCAGAACTAAGTAACAGAGGTTTGTTTGTTCTTAATAACTAATAGGCAGTCTAGCATATGACCATTCAGCATGTGGTCAGCATGCATATACTACTGAATCATTTGGGCTAAAATTTGTCTCATGTTATTATCAGAGTGGTTTAATATAGACTATGCCAAGAGCGGTAAGAATAAACATTGGGAGAACTTGCTTGTCTGCAATATTTTTTTGATCTCATCTTTATGACAGTTTAATGGAACTCGCCTATTGGGCAGTTTTACTAGTGCATATGATCTTATAAATCTCTTTCCATCACCACTTTTGTATTATGTTTTGTAAGTGGGAGCGAGAAAAATGCATTAATTTTTATCTGTTATATTTTGAAATAAAAACATTCCAATTTTTGTTCTTCAAAATGTTTTGTTTGCAAAGTGTTTGAGCATTCAAAAGTCATTTAAAACAGGGAACTAAGGCTAAATGAACCATTTTTCCAAAGCCACACAAAATGTGACTGAAATGTTTGAATACAATTTTGAATATCTAAGTTTAATTTCTGGCCATTGAATCATTGTTATTCAAATGTTTTATATGAGTTATTTCTTAGTATTTAAATCAATATTAAAATGGTCTAAATTTCTTGAGATATAATTATACATGGAGTTGAATCTTTAATATTGTATAACTGTAGTGCAGTTAACCTTTGCCATACAAAAAAGCATAACATGAACTAACTTTTCCTGATCTCATTTGCTTTCTTGGATACATTGTTTTTTTTAAACCCATAACAAAAGCTAGGGATAACTTTTCCCAAGCTACTTTGTCAGTCCATGACTGAAAGATGATTGAAATGAGATTTGTCAAGGCAACATTCAAGATCTGATAGGATTTTGTTCTGAGATCTAAAAACAACACAGTGATGAAATCAACTTCTCAACAACTGTGGATTTATCTCTGCCTACAACTACATTTCATGCCTTCTTATAGGCAAAACAGAACTGGTAGTTCTTCATATTAATGTGGTTTCCAGAAATTAAGAAAGGATACATG
This sequence comes from Myanophis thanlyinensis, assembly GCA_017656035.1. Classification (NCBI taxonomy): domain Eukaryota; kingdom Metazoa; phylum Chordata; class Lepidosauria; order Squamata; family Homalopsidae; genus Myanophis; species Myanophis thanlyinensis. Next base: position 15,765 of record JAEANM010005055.1, read on the forward strand.
AAATTAGAAAGTTAGAGTTATTGATGGATTTCTATAAGAAGCTAATTTGTAGTAATTTTCAGAGAAATATCTGGATTGCTTAGGTACCTTCAGAAAGTAAACAAAGGATGACAAGTGATTAAATGCATGTTGCAACAACACAGCAATCTCAACTTCTTACATATTTATGTGCAATGTTGTGATGCAAGTACAAACAGGCAGAATCCTATGGAGTCTTTAGAATTAATAATAGACTACATAGAGCATTAGGATTTGGTGTTAGAATATTGGATCAATAGTAACAAAATGCAAAAGTTGACATAGAATTTAACTGAGGAAGAAAAGCAAAAATCATACCAAATAATGAGATTTAACATTGCTATCAGAAAGGTTAAATACCTGGGAAATTTGACAAAAATATAAATAACTGTTTAAAACTATTCTCAAATCTGAAAATATGTGAGATTTTCTAAGATGGAGAAAATTAAATCTGTCTTGCTTAGAAAGAATTTCAGCCATGAAATGAATATTTTACCAGGGCTTAATTTTCTTTTCCAAATTATTTCAACAAAAATTGAAAATAAATTATTGAATGACGGGCAGACTTAAATAATAAATTTTATATGTCTAATAAAACACTGAGAGTTAAATTCAAGATATTACAGGATTCAAAAGAAGAAGTTAGTCTGGCAACCATAAACTTTAAACAGTGTTATCAAGCTAGCTGTTGAACTTGGAGCACAGATTGAATTATATCACCCTATAGTAGGGGTAGGATCCCAGATGGAGGCCACCAATATTTTTGGATTTAGATAAACAGAAATAAATAGTTTATAAGAGATTCTGCAATATTAATAGATTAAAAATTTAGAATTAATTCACAAAACAAATCCATCTAGATCCATAAATTTTCACCTTATTATCATGTACATATAGTATATGTACATGAAGAGTTTCAAAGAAATTCATTCAATGAGAATAGTGAGAATCATCATGTTTTGATATCTTTATATAAGCAGAATAGCTTTAAAGTAATTGCAGAAACAAGACAGAACACTTAGAGATTTAATTGAATTTAAAAACTTCATCAAATGCAATTTGGAGTAATGGCTGGGTTTATTTATTTTTTCATTATTTTCTTTATTATCAATTTAATTTATATGCCGCCCCTTCTCCGGAAGGACTCGGGGCGGTGTACAGCCATTAAAACACATAGAATAATAATTAAAAATCAATTAAAATAATTAAATTATGGCTAATCGATTAAAAATACAGTTAAAACTTTTTAAAATTCCAATTAACAAAAAACTCCTACTTTAAAAATCAATTAAATATAAATTTAAAATTCAGTTTAAAATTAATTTCAACCCTCAGCTATCAGGCCAGGCCGGTTCATTGAAATAAGTGGGTTTTCAGGCATGTCGGAATAATTTATAAATTATTGGTGAAATATGACTCAAAGACTGAATAGGTTAACAACAAGAATTGGAATTTAAAAAAATCCTGGTATGTTCTACTGTTTGTATATTATCTCTGTGTTGATTGCTAAAATGGATAGTTTGTTTCCTAAAAAATGTTGGGAATGCAAGTTGGATCACATTCCTATATTTATTTATAATAGATTGAAACAAATATAAAAGTCAAATTTTCTTTCTAACCTCTATTTTTTTAAAATTAAATATTGTTAACTGTCACGTTACCCACAAAGTATACTGAATTTGGTAACTGTTGCAAAGAAACTTTACATTTCTTACTGAAAAATATAAACAATTATTTCTGCAGCTGAATGGATAATTGAACTTTGGGAGTACACCTTGATATTTAAAATAGATGTTAGGAAACACCCAGTCAGGCAGTGGGGAGACCTCAGGTATAGAATTAGCCTCATATCTTTGTGAAGCTCCAGAACTGATCCCCTCTTAAACTCAGTAGAATCTTATCTATCTATTCCTATTCTATTCCCAGGCTAAGGCTGGCAGTCTGGGGAGAATCTTGTGTTTTAAGTAGAATGTAATAAATTAGTGAGCTTGAATACAGGTAGTTGTCAGCTTACAACAGTTCAATTAGTGACTGTTCAAAGTTACAACAGCACTTAAAAATGGACTTATGGCCATTTTTCACACTCATGACTATTGCAGCATCCCCGTGGTTACTTGATTTACCGTAAATTCAGATGTCTGACAACTGGCTCACATGTATGATGGTTTCAGTGTCCTGTGGTCATGTGATCTCTTTTTGCAACCTTCTGACAAGCAAAGTCAATGGGGAAACCAGATTCACTTAAGAACCATGTTACTAATTTAGCAACTCCAGTGATTCACTTAACAATTGTGGCAAGATACTATAGGTCTGTGCTGTGTACTGTAGATCGACTTACTAATGCTTATAGCCTTGTATTTCAAAAATAAATCTAACACAGAGTTAAATGCAACTAGGAAACCATTTTTAACTGACACTATTTACAGGCCTGTACCAGATCCAAAATTGTAGTTTCTCTTAATTTAAAGTCTTCATCACTCAGATGGAAATTGCTGTAGTAGTTAATTTCATTTTTGAGTTATACTTTGCTGTTTACCCTTAAAGGAAGTCTAGGTCAAGATATAGACTGTGCAGAGATTCTAGGAATGCTATTTTGTTGTTGTAGGGTATATTAATGGAATCTTGAAATCCTGTCCAAGTTTCTCTTGGTACTTTCTTATGCTAAACAAAATCAAGCTGGAATTAATTTGAGTTTCTAGTTTCTCATGCTTTCTTTCATCTCTAGATTGTATAATTTCTTCTCCAGATCCATCTTGAGGGGTTTGCTCCTTCCTTACAGCCTTAATGGCACTCTCATAACTTCACCAAGGTCATTTCTAAATTCCTTTAATTACAGCTGACTATTGTTGCTAATCTAATCTAATTACTTAGATTTTGATAACAAATGGTAGGTGTTTTTTTTTAAACAATATAGTATAATGTTACTTTTTTAAAATTTTATTTTCTGATGCTTCATTGCCTAGCATGTGGTTTATTTTTCTTTGCTTCTTCCTTGCTTGTCTTTTGTCTGTTCTTCTTTTCTTAAAATTGCTTAGTAAAAGTATAATTAAAATGCAGTAAAATAATATAGGAGCCTTCTATAAGCTGCAAGAAATATTTTATGAAAGAAATAATGAAAAATAGAAGTGTAGAATATATGTTGTGATATCACAATGCATATTTCAACCTTTGGGCACCACTGTAGTTAGGAATAGATTGGAGCTTTCTCAGGAACAATATTCTGTTGAAAAAATATTAAAATATGCTTAATATTTGTATTGAAAAAAGATGTTTAAATGGGTATATAAATACAGTTATTTTTACAGAACAAAAAATAAATAAACTTTATGTAGGAAAAAAGATTTATGAATGAAACATGAAAATAATGCAAGCCAAAAACCTATTTGTTCATTCCTCAATAGAAAATTAAAAAAATATAGTGACAGATTAAGAATATAAATGCTACAAGGCAACATACTTGTAATATAGTGGTTTATGTATGAGAAGACACTGTTTCAGGTGGTGATGCAAAAACAAAAATTCCTGGTGACAATTGGAGGAAGTTTAATGGTGCACACATCTTCCTTCTGGCAAAAATACTCCAGGAACACCTGTGACAGTTTATTGTAAGAATTACATTTTTGTTTGTAATTATGTAATGCAATCTTACCTTGCACAATATGATGTAATATATCAGATAACATGAATGAATAGCTTAGCTAACATTAGCCATTCAAACAGTTCTATATACTTCAGTAAACTATTTGAATGTGCTGCATTTGAATGCTATCATAAACATAGCTTGGAAGCTGCCAGAAGAATTGGAAAATGGATGTTTTTGTACTGGACAGGCTATAACAAGCCTAAATAGAACAGAGCTAAAATCTAGGACAAACATTTGGCATTTTAGTGCCAAAATCTTAGAGAGGATCTCTGAAAAAGACATAATTTATGTGAGTTAGAAACAAAAATAACTGTCTGGTGTTTGACGTAGAAAGACCATATGATATTGTCCTTGTGGTAAAAATAAATAAATATTGTAAATAATTGACAATTGAATACTCTATTATATTATGGCATATCTGTAGCTTGAGGCAAACTGCTTCCACTTTCTCGTAGTGATGCCAATCCTGAACAGAATAAAATAGATGTACTCTGGAACCATATGTTTCTTCTTATGCTGGAGCCACCACTTTCATTTTCAAAGAAGATGGACGAAAATTATCATCATTAAACTTAAGCATAGAGTGTTTCACAGAAATCATGAGTGTCATTATTATTATTATTATTAT
>JAEANM010005056.1:0-20052 GCA_017656035.1 Myanophis thanlyinensis
TATATGGCATTTTGCTTATTTTGTATGAACCTGCGCAATAAAAACTTTCCTTTGCGTAAGAGCTGGTCTGTAGTCCCGTCTTTCTACAACATTCAACATCAAGGTCCTAGGGAGAGGAAAAGTTCGGAGAGAATCAAGAGCAGGAAGCCCTGGTGCTCCTCCTGATGATCAGGGAGCCAAGCCTCGGGATGGGACTCCCCTTCCGCAGGGGTAGCGCCTCTCTCCAAGCAGCCACATGCCAGGAAATGAACTCCACACAGCACTAGGATAATAATGTAAAAAGGTGTTTATTCTGACTTTCACAACAGTGAAAATTAGTGAACAGCAGTGTTGCACAGTGGTACCGTACTTTGCTAACTACAAGCCAAGAAAAGGAATCTGAAGAGATGGTGTGTGTGGGGGGGGGGGGGGGGGAAGAGTGTGGGGCAGAGTGGGGCCTTTAAGACCAGAGGAAGTCCAGGGAGTGGTCTGCTTATCAACCAAACATGACCGGAGGGGGCAGTGGCAGCTTTCCGAAACCGAGAAAGCCCCAAATCTGCCACAATCAGCTGCGGCAATTCAGCCAGAAACTTTTTCAGATGCCACGCAATTCTGTTCCCCATCACCTCCACCCCCACCAAAGACGATGGACTTTGGCCAGCACAGCCGATCCAATGGTCAACGTCTGACTATTCCACACTATCCCGCTAACACAGCCATTTGACCTTTTGGATAAGATTGATTTTAGAAACCCAGCATTTCTAGTATGATAACATAATAAAGTATATTTGTCTTATGTTTAATATTTTCTGTTGACAGTAGGTGGCACTGATGTCCAAGGGATGGAGCCTTCTTGTTACCAAGTCTGCTTTTGTTGACCAGCGATAGGACATTGCTGCTGTGTCAAGAAGCTAGGTCTCCCTCCTGGACTGAAGAGCCAGGATAGAATCTGGGCCGCAAGAAAATTCACATTTGGTTATCTTACTACTTCTGTGAAAGGAAATGGTGGTGACATGCACCTTACTCTTGAGATTCCCAACATCACACCCACAGAAAAATAACCCTCAACATCAGTGGGGTCTGACCAGCGAGTCTCTGTTAACATCCAGAAGACCAAAAAATTTGCAAAATAAATACGTCCTTGAGAGGCACTCTTATACAAGAGTATTGGCAATCATTCAAGTGAGAGTGTTGCATCCTGTGGGTCCAAAATATTCAACCACAATTATTTTAAAGCATGATTCCTGCTCCGCCCCCCTTCTTGTAAAGAATTCTCCAAATGCACCCCAGTACCATTATGTGAGATGCTTTGCGGCTAAAGCACTGTTCAAACCACTGCTGCATGATTACCGTTCCCCCCCCAAAATCACATCTTTGGTAATTTGAAAAAGCTCACACACCCATGACCCCTTGGCTACATGCAAAACATTTTAAGCAAATTCCTTGCTTCCCATTTGCGTAATAATCATAATTGTGAGGTGGGGAGGCATAAAATACTCAGCAAATGACCCCTGTAAGAGACTCTCCTATACTCCTCCCAGTTAACCTATTCCAAATATGGAAAAAAAATTTGTACATTTCAGGGAGGATTTATATATACTGTATATATAAATAAGAACAGCAGCTGGAATTATGTCTACCTAAATTAAAAGTTGGTAGCTGCTACAAACCCTTTAAAACACTGCTTTTATCTGCGAAGAAGTGTGCTGCGTGACAGCTTAACAGCCCCTCCAAAACCCTGAGATGAGAAATTCTACCCCCTCCCCGATTCCAGTAAATTTAGATATGCTACCGTTTTAGGTTAAAGAGTCTTCATTTTTGTGATTGCTGGAAAAACAAAGATGGGCGGCCTTTTATCTCTTGGGTACGTTAACAGCAGGAATGGGACACAATCCTCTTCAGCCAGATGCCTTAGCTACAGAAGGTATTACCTGGAGTCAGTTGGCTTTGGAGCAAGATGTACAGCTGGGTTCTGAAGTCCACTGATCTCCTTCCTCTCGGTGCTCTTGAGACACAAGATAGTGGGATGTGTGACAGGAGGTTCCATGGCTACCCGCCATGCCTGATTCCCTTTGGGGCAGCGTCTCTTTCCAGAGGTTTGGCACAAGATTCAAATGCTCCTCATTGAGATACGGAGCTCAAACGTTAGGGTCACAGTTCCAGCCAGATTCTTGCTGTGTGAGTTACGTAACAGCTGAGCATCAGAAAACTATTAAAAACCGTTAACTCCGTAGCTCTGGAAAAAGAAGAGAGACGACGACTCCTCACACAAAGACACCAGTGCCTTTTAGGAGCCCGTCGTTAGCTGAAGAATTGGACACCAAGAGGCAGATGGGGAGACAAGCAGCAGTCTGTGGCTGGCTCAGAGCTCCGCAAGGTAGGGAGCAAAGTTAAGCTATCAGGAGCCAGAACATGATGACGAGGGCCACGAACAGGAAGAGGCGAGACAGAAACTGTTCGTCCACATACTGAGGAGTCCCTGGAACAGCTAAGGAGAGAGAAAACAAAACCCACTGTTGTCATCTTTCAGTTAGAATTTACTAACGGAACTTTCTGTTTTTCCAGAGTTGGAGCTCTAAGTGTGGAATCAGACTCCAGAGCTGTTTTATTAGAAGGTTTCCCAGGGTCCTTAAAATGGACAGTCCCTACAATTATCTTGTCCTCTTAAAAACATCTGCTTTGGAAGGAAGAACTTCTTCCAAGGGATGTATGGGCTCCCTACTCATTTAGCCACTGCAAAACGGTCATAAATCACTTTTTTCAATGCCGTTGTAACTTCAAATGGTCACTAAACAAACTGTTGTTAAGTCAAGGACCACCTATATTGTACAAAGTTCTTAAATCACTGGAAGTAGATTTCAAATAAATGTCAGCAAATGTCCACAGCCCATTGGAGAGTTTAGCAGCCAATGACCCAGTTAGAATAATGAGCATCCCTTCCCTGCATATGTCCAAGGGGAAACTAGAAGGACATCAGATGAGAATGCTTTATTGTGAGTTCCTGTTGTAGTCTGTCAACTGCCAGCAGAGTTGGCGGCAGACTCGGACAGTGAGGAGGTTGGGGAGGATCTTGGGCCAGTCCTGGAGTTTGGGGATGGCTCTGATGGGGGCTCTGCATCGGAGGCAGAGATGGGGCCAGGGCCATCCGACAGTTATCAGCTGCCTTTGGAGTCGGAGATCAGTGGGGAAGAAGAACAGCTGGAGCCTGTTTCAGATGCGTGTATGCGCAGAGCTGCCAGGAGAAGGGAACAACTAAGGAACAGGGGTCGACTCTAAAGGAAAGGCACAAGTGGATACTGAATGGCTCCTCCCATAGGGAATAAATAGAAGCAAAAGGGGAGGGGTGTTTGTAGGAGACAATTAGTTTTCTCATTAGTGTGAAGATTTGCTTATCTGAGTTCATGCCGTTGCACTGGAAACTCAGCCTGGCAACTATCCAAGGACTGATAAGAAGTAAGAATTCACAGGAACCAAATAAAAAGGGTTTTTTTGGGACCAAAACCGTTTTATAATTCTGTTAAGCCTGGGTCAGAACAGTTCCTGCCATGGCAGGAAGCTGCACTGAAGAGGCCATCCCAATGCAGGGCTTTTGTGCATTAGCTGTTCACGAAGGCCCTAAAAACTATCAGTGGAACAGAAATTGCCTCCAGGAGGTGTGAGTGCTCCAACACTAGAGGTTTTTAAGAAAAGACTGGACAGCCAGTTCTCCAAAATGGTGTATATGGTCTCCAGCTTGGGCAGGAGGTTGGAGTAGAGGACCTCCAAAGTTCTTTCCAACTCTGTTATTCTGTATTCCAGGTTTTGCAAAGATCTCCCAAAGGGGATGTCCCTGTTCTCTAGAGCCTGCTATGACTCATCAGATAGTGACTCTGAAGAGGGTCACATACAGTACAGGTGCTCGTCAGGCAAAGTGAGTAGATGAGCATTGATTCAGGGATTGAATAGTTAAGCAAAACAGATCAGAATACTCGGCTACACAACAACTGAAGCTCAACAGAGCCACACCACCCAGTCAAGATTAGGCAGGCTAATTTTATTTAAATTCCTTACCTGGAGGGGGCCGCCCATCGTTTATATTGAAGGCCGTAGCAAATATGCCAAATGGAAACGCTCCAATCCCAAATGACATTTGGAAGCCTCCATCGCCAAACCCAAAACCCTGGAAACCCTAGAAACAAACCAACAAAAAAACCAACTGATCAACACGTATATATGTCCTAGTTTACAAACTAAAACCTTGACTGGTTGCAGTCCCTTTCAGAAGATTAGAGGGACTTCCAAGTGTGCGCTGTGAGAACATTATGAGCTGAAAGTAGCATCCCGGCCCCAAACTACTTTATGGACCTGGCTCCATTTCCCTTCCAACAGAAGAGAATAAATTTAGCTCAGGGATGAACTGTGAAATCCTTGGTGCTCTTCAAGCTTGGTGGTTTGATGTGTAGACGTTTCATTACCCAACTAGGGAATGTTTTCAGTGCTGCTTTGGCCTTGCCTCCTTCCATTCAGGTGGCAATTCTTTTCTGCCATCCTTCCACACCTGATCTCTGGATAAAACCTCATCTCTGCAAGGCTGCAATGATGGAAGGATCTGTACATCTTGGCCATTGTCATTCTGAAACTTTTCAATTCGTTTGTGTGTGGGGGGGGGGGGTGACTCCCTAAGAGAAGCAGTAAGGGACCTCCGCAGAAATACAGTGACAGGAGATTCATTGGAGGAGAGTCACACAAGTTACTAACATCACACATGATGTTAGTAAAACATCAGCGTGTGTAAACCCTTGTTCAACAAACATTTGATTCAATTTTATTTCATTCAACGGGCTCATCTGGAAAGGTGTGGCGGACTCCTGATGCTTGAGCTACACATCGTGAAAGTTTATGCCTTTAACAGAATCTGTAGCTGTGAAAGGTAGCACTCCAGAGTCCTTATTTCCAGAGCTTTGTCAGGGTATTCTCATGTGATTCTTTTCAGTGCAGTTTGGGTGCAGCATGTTTCCAATTTAAATTTAACAAGTTGATAGCATCAATGGTGGTATTCAGCCTGGTCGCACTGGTTCTAGCGAACCGGTAGTGGTGATGAGCATTTGGCCCCATCCGCCCACCCGCCCCTGCCCTATCCTGCCCTAAATCCCCTTTTTTTCTTTGTAGCTCAGCTGAATTGCATGGAATTTTGCTGTTTTCCGCACCTCTGCAGCCTTCCTATTCACCCGGGCTGCCTCTGGTAAGTCCAAGCACGCAGGCACCGAACCAGTAGTAAAACCAGTTGCATCCCTCCACTGGATAGCATGCTAGTTCCCCCAAGACTTAAGAGATAAGATGGTTCTTTGTTGGTCAGAAGTCGCAACCTGAGTCTATTAGACCCGTAGCAAAGAAAGAGCCTGAGGATCAGAGATCGCCTCCAGGCTGGGCAAGGCACCCTGTGCGCTTTGCCAGGGAAGCTTCAGGCAGAAGCCATGCCACAAAGATGCCCTCACCTCCAGCACCTGATTCAATAAAGGCCCTGGCTCTCCGGGGAGTAGAAGAACGAAGTGCTCCTTAATCACCCCCAGCAGAGCTGTTTGTTTGATGAAAAGAAACGCCAGAGCAGCCTCTGGAGGCCCCCGCCAACTTGCATGGAAACAGGCAACTCTTTCGTCAGGCCAGGCATGGCACGCGCCCCAACTCGGGGCTATGAAAGGTTAAAACGGTCCATTTTCTCCTGAGTCTGCTATTTATAAAAATCATCTCTTTGGATGCTACTTGCTGCACTTCACGTAACGGAGGCGAACTTGATACCCGCTATATATTTGAAAGCTGGGTTTACCAACCTTGGCAACTTTAAAAAACCGTGGGCTTCGACTGCCAGAATTGTGAAATCACTTGCCTGAAAAGTCACTGCCTAAATCAGAGCTGATTTTTTCCAACCGTACGCAACATTTAAAGACTTATGGAATTCAACTCCCAGAATTGATTTGCTGGCTGGGGGGTTCTGGGAGTCCAAAAATCTTAAGGCTGCCAAGGTTGGATACCCCTGTTTTTTAAGGGTAGTCACACTGCAGCTGGAAGTTTGCAAAATCTACATCCAGAGCATCATTTCTATCAGCAATGTAACACTCTCTCTACACAAATGCCCATCCAAGACTTAATTTGGCTTACAAAGATCTGAAGTAGACAAGTCTGAAACGTCTCCCACCTGCCCATGGGCCTCACATTTTCACTCTGCACTTCTGAGAAGCACAAGCCACTCCCATATCCTCCGTACTCACCCCTCTGTTTTCTGGCTCAGGTCTCTGGCCTTGAGGTCGAGGTGGCGTTTTCTCCCTGCAAGATACAATCCATGATGGGATTTAATGAGGATATTTAGCAGCTGGCTGGAGGCCCCAATGGAGGAGTATCACACTGGAGGTGGTTGATAGGATAATAGCAGATCCCACCTCTCCTCTGTACAGTCCCTCCCACAGAGAGAGAGAGAGAGAGAGTGCACTTGATTTTGATGTTGCAAGCTGCCCAGAATCTCCTTGTAAGTGAGATGGGCAGCAAATAAATTTAATAAATAAATATTGCTGAGGCCCAGAGCCCCTCTCTCCCTCCCTCTGGGCCCCAGCCCCCTCCTTTTCATCTTAAGAGCCAACCTGATGCAGCATTTCTACCCCTGTGGTGAGAAAGCATCCGTCGGTGTACAGAGAAGATTTCTACCCCATGTCACCTGCCTTCTTGCTTTTCAGTTTCTTATTTAATCTTAACCTTTTGTATTTTATATTCTTTTCCTTTTTATCATTTCATAAGCCACCCCGAGTCGCTGCAACAGTGAGGACACAGATAAAACCTCCAAATGGCCTCAACAACTCTCTAAAAAGGATGCAAGTGACCAGCTGTTTGCAAGGAGGATAAATCCTTCCGTTCCCCCACCATTCGGCCAGAGCTGAAGACGCTTCTCGGATGAGAAGCGAAACGTCTTCAAAAGAAAAACCAGAAAGTCCAGTTGCTGCTTGAAAAAGCACTTTGGGGACAGCAGGAGGGCTGCAGGCCTGGCTGCCACAGAGCCAATCACAGGGAGACCAAGGGGCAGGGCGGACACCCACCACCTGAAAATGGCCTTATTGGAGGTGCACAAAAACCCAGCAAGACTCACTCCAGGGATGCAGAAGCAGCTTCCAAGCCTACTGGAACATCCTCCAGGAAACCCGTTCAGCAGACCCTGGTCATGAGAACCCCACACAGGCTGGGATGAGCCATGCATGAGCAACGGGTAGCAAACAGCCATGAAAGAAAACGCCTCTACCGTTTACCGATTGTCTTCTGAAAGAATCCCGACAAAGTCCTAAGAAGACAAAATCCTCCTGGATATCGCTGTTGTTTTTTCAAATTATTTTTTTCTAAGTTCCAAAGAAGGCTTCCACGGTTCAGTAATGCAGCTGCCTATGGCAGACTAGGACTGTGGCCTATGAAGCTCATATAATGTGCTTAGTTTCTCCATCCTTAGGAGCCTTTCTCGCCCATCCTACTAAGATAGGGAGAGGATGGGAAAAGAAAGCCCCCCTGAAATGAAGCTTGACAATCTTTGCTTGGTTGATTCTTGGCCTGTGAGCCTTCTGGGTGGAGACACCAAAACGAAGATGTGGAACACTAATATTTGCCCCGTCTCCAGCCACATCAGGTGAAGCTACACAGGACCCCACCCAGCATGCTGCAGCCAGGGACATAGGTTGCACATGAAGCAACCTATTACCAGTTAAGAAACATTTCAACGATGAGATTCTTACAGGTAAGAAAAAGTTGCCAAAACCTGAAGACTAAATCTGAGTCAAAGAGTAGCCAGACAGGTTTTCTTCCATGACTTGCACTTGAGTAGAACTTGAGAAAGCCAAAGGCTGTCCCTAGGAGCGGCCGTCTTACCTGGGGTCCTGTTGTCCAGTGCTGCCCCTTCCATAAAGTGGTATAACTTTATCACGGCTGATTCCTGCTTTGCATACAGGGCACACCTGTCGGTTTGGCCTGGTCTCCAGCCACTGAAAGGCAGAAAAGAGGAACGGCACCTGGTGAAAACTTGACTACGGCAGAAGAAATGCCTCGCATCTCCCAGACCTCAGGGTAGGGAGTCTGTGCAATTCTGGGGCGGTTCCTAGTTGTGTGGCTTGTCTGGACACCTGGATTCTTTTTCTTGATTTTTCTATTTTAAGCACACACAATCATTTAGGAGCCACCCAGAGTAATTTTGGAATTGAGGACCTTGTAAATCTACTTAAAAACAAAAACATGGAGTGCTGTGAAGATGCTACGTATGGGCTTTACAGGTAATCTTTCTTTAGCGAGCACAAATTACCTGTATTTATTGGTGTATAACGTGCACTGGCATATAACACGCACCTTAATTTTAAGAGAGAAGTTTCAGGAAAAAAACTACCGTATTTGTCGGTGTATAACGCGCACATGCGATTTCCACATTCTTTTCAAGAAGAAAAAGTGCGCATTATACACCAATAAATACGGGTAAATTTAAATTAAATTTTAAATTTTATATTTAATTTGTTTTAAATTGTGGGTTTGTTTTAATTAATTCTTAAACCGAATTTTAAATGTTGTTTTAAATCATCAGCATTCATTTAATCATTTTAACTTATTTTTAATTGTATTTGTATTTTGTATTCTGTTTTTATCGGCTGTTCACCGCCCCAAGTCCCTAGGGAGAGGGGGCGGTATATAAATTTGATTAAACAAACAAACAAATAAATAGGACTGGCAATTAGGACTAAGCAAAGTGGTCATTAAGTGAAAAAGAAGGTGACCAAGACAGCGCTGACGATTTTACTTCGGATTTCGTCTGCTTTACAAAACAGCTGGCTCAGCCCAAACGGCTGAGAAAAGGGGAAATCTTACAGCTCTTTTTTTCTCACACTCTTCGGAAGGCTCATCCCCATGCTGGGATAAGTAGCCAGAAGAGAATTGTTGTTTGTATTTACATTCATTGGAGAGAAAGGGATTACAAGAGACTAAGCCAGCACCCAATAGGAATACATATGGAAAGGAATGCTCTGGTGTTTAGGAGGCAAACAAAAGCCTTTTAAGTGTGAAACTGACTAGGGTCTTGTCAATTTCAGGCTGTAGCTGTAAGGCCCATTCTAATCAAGGTCACAGAGCTGAGCTTGTTAACTTGCTGCACTGCAGAGAAAAGCAGCTCAGAAAGAGAGAGCTTCTTAGACAATCTCTCGGGGTTGTGGGGGAAGAACAAGAATGGGTCAGGCATAGGACAATAACTACTACCCGATTGTCATGGTGAACAGGGACTGAGAGATGCTGCAAAGATCATAAATGTGGGCTTTGGTCACAAAGTTACTTTTACATTATAACTGAACGGTCACTATCCAAGGCAGTTGCTGAGGATACCGGTACTGTTTGCAGGGCCCAAAGTGTCCAGCTGTTTCTCACACAGAGAGAGCTCCCAATACTAAAATAATCCTGGTCTGGACAGAGGCTTGGCACTTCCATAACTTTCCACTGTTGTGATTATGGAGAGGAGGAAAGCAACCAATGATTTTTCCTCAAGCCTTTCCCCCATTCAGTGGGAGATGGGTCGGCACCTTTTCCGACATTACAAACTACATCTCAAGAGACACCAACAATCTCAATGTGTGTTCTATGTCGTTCCACCCAGGAACGACACAGAACAATCCAGCCAAAGTTCAGTTCTTTATTTGTTCACACCAAATAGACAGAATCTTGCCAGACTAAACTTTCGCTACTCTCATCCAAATGGAGGTATCCTGGGAGATTCCTAAGAGTGGCTATTCCGGACTCTTCCTCCATCTCCCAGCTGTGTTGCCTCTTTTCTCACCTCCTTCCTTGGAATGTGCTCCCTCCTTCCTGTGAAACTGCTGCTTCCGTAGTCCATCACACCCCCTCCCTCCCCCCTCGGTAGGCACAATCCACCACAGTACCTCCCCTTTCTAATCTGAAAGTTCACAAGATCCTTTTGTGACAGCATGAAAATCTCACCAAAGGTCCAATGTCTTTTAAATCACTGCTGTTGTGTGTTTGGGAAATGTGATTTAAGCCCACCATAAATTCTAAAAGGGGTCTCCTAAAAGCCATCTAATCTGCCATCCGAGGTATCAGTCTAACCCACCCTCACAGAATGACAGAAAGGATAGCCAGAATAAATCCTGAAAGCCCTTTGTTACTAAACAGCGGCTTCTCATTGCCGCTCATCCCTCTTTTGATAAAAGCCCCCAAACGGTAGATTGCCAACAATTGCATGGTTAACGCTAATTACCAAACACAGCTGCCTTGGGGAGGACGCACAATCCATCTAGAAATGGAAAGGCATATTGCACCTTCCCAGAGTCCCCGGGGAAACCAAGAAGATGGAGGATTGGGTAACCAAAGCTGATGAAAGACAAAGCAAAGCAGAACCAGCCTTACCTGGTGTAAACAAGGCCAACTGCAGGGATTCCAAAGAGATTTGTTCATAAAGTAGAATGTCCGCAGAGGTGACAAAAAGGTGGGAGTCCGCAGAGGTGGGAGAAAGACCAACACACACATGTTAGATATGGACAATCAGAAACCTGGAATCCAAGCTCTACACATTCGACTCTCGGACAAAACAATCACAGTATTTTAAAAGGATTTTCCGGATTTTTTTTTAATAGCTGGTCTTCCCATTTATACAAACCAGCGTCGAGATTTCTTGAACCAAGGGACTCTAAAGTGGAACTCCCCTTACTAAGAAAGCATGAACTGAACGCTGCATAACTGAATTCTGAATTAACTGAATTCTGCAGAATAAGGAAAAGAACGTCCCACTTCCAGGAAATGCAGTGTGAATACACAGCCTGTATAACTAAATGACAGTGCACAACAGAAAAAGAGGACAGGATTTCTTGCTTGGCCAGGTCTCAGAAGAGAAGTGGTCTCAAATCTCGGATCATCAGATGGGCAGATTCTTGAATGCATTCTCACATTACCCACAGGTCATTTTCCACCCCTGTTAACTGCAGGTACTACTTCTGGAAACCCAGGATTAGTTAAAATAGGGTGGGATTTTTTTTTAATTTATGTGAAATGTTATACTCTGGCAGAACCTGTATATGTTTAAAATGCCCTCCAGGGACTCCTGTTTTGTAACCCACAGTTGGGTCCATTGTCTTCTCCACACTTTCATAACTGTGGTGAAGCTCATGGCCATTATACCGAGAGAAAACCAGAAAGTCTAGATTACGTGGCTGGATTTGGAGCTTGGGTACACGATGGTTCATTCGATCTGCTTTAAATTCAACAAGTTTTGTTTCAGAAAAGGGAAGAGACAAATTTAAACTGAAATATTAATATCAGAGTGAACAAATACAACCACAATTGTATGGATGCTATCAAAAGCTTCTTGGCTGCAAACTAAGCAACATCTGAAATTCAGGTTCCCAACAAAGCTATTTGTAGTGGATGTGACAAAAAAGAAACGCCAAGAATGAGACAGGCAGTATCTAAATGTGAGAAATAAAAATAAATAATGTAGTTCCTAATTTCAGCTACTGATTTACCATTACGGTCAATGCTGCCCCAATTTCATAGTTAAGTTACTCGGTTGCTTGAACAGTAATTAGCTGTGTTTATACATAGTTTACAAACCATGTGTAACAACAGCTAGATTTGCACAACATGCTGAGTCAAACCCAATCAAGCCACGTTATGCTTTGGCATAGTGTGCAAATCCAGCCACTAATTAAAGCAGCCAATAGAATAGCTTATCAGGAGCACAAGATGGCAACTCACAGCCCACTGATGAAACGCAGGCTTTGCAAGCAGAAGGCCACAGTTCACCAAGAGCCTTGAAGAACCTAGATTATGCTGAATGAGTTGAGGGGCTCCTAGAAGCAAAGCAGCACCTCTAGCCATGGACAGGAAGGTCCATACCTGCATATATCTGTGCCTGTCCCACCCCTAATCCTTGCATTTCAGCCTAAACTCTCTTTTCAACAACTGACACCCAGCCATCCAGCAGTAAAAGTCGCTGCTCTGCTTTCAAGGGTTCTTGAGCCAGGATGAGATTGGAACTCTGTAGCATCCAATCCTTAAAAACAATTCCAAGACTAATAGGGTGGGCTGGGATGGAGACACAATTCCATTGGTTCTATGGACACCGAAAATGGGCTACATTCTGAACTGCAGCTGGGATTGATCCCAGAAACCGTTTCTCTTCCTTTAGCCCATTCCTTTCACAGCTCCACCCCTTGATGCATTCCTTCTCAGGGATTGAATGGTGTCATCCAACCCTATGGGCAGCCAAGTCGACCACTCCGTATAGAGCAAGGATGTCCCAACCTTGCCCACTTTTAAGGCTTGTGGACTTCATCTCTCAGAATTCCCCATGCTAGCTGAGGAATTTTTGATGAAGTCCACAAGACTTAAAGTGTGGGCAAGGTTGGACACCCCGATGTAGAATCAATGATGAGCTTAAGACTTGAGCTTTATAATTCTCACCTGCCTGGAAAGGTGATATGGAGAAAGAAGAAAGCAAGTGGGAGGCAAAACCCTTAGGAGCCCTGATTTTAAGTATTTGCCTGCTGAAAACTGGGAGGGATACTGACCAGAAGAGGTGGCCACACAGACTGATCACAGCATCCTTGGCGGTGTCCAAACAGATGTTGCATTCAAACGTGCTATCCTGACCCGTACTGTCCCCGTTGCTGCTGTTGCCACTGGTTCCACCCGCACTGGAACTTTCTGTGGAGGCTGAAGCCGCAGGTCCTTTGCTGGCCATTTTTGGCTTCCTGTTAGAAACTCTTTGGGAAGCTCACTCCTGGCAGAGCAAATAATAATAATAATAAGTAAGAGTTAGAGCCAGAACTTGGGGGGAGGGGGGGGGAGAAATCATCATATGATTCAAAGTGCAGATTTTGTGCAAAGAAACAGTAGATCATGTACTTGGCTTGTGCAGGAAGATTGCACAAAGTGATTATAAGCAACAACATATAACAGTCGCCAAAACAATTCGCTGGAGCACCAGTAAAAATGATCATTTGCCAGTAATGAAAAAATGATGGGAACTAGGGTAATTGAAAAAGTAGTCAGAAATGATCAGAATAAAATATTGTGAGATTCCAAAGTCAAGCAGATAAAGTCTTGGCACATAACACACCAGAGTTAACTATATTTGGGGGGGGAGAGAACCATAATTGTGTGGATAAGGGGAATAGGAAACAAAGGACTGGAGATGATCACAAAGTACCAAGATCTGAAAACAGAAAGACTGTGACACAAACCAGCTGTGGTGATTTCCATGATTATTGGCACACTGGTTACCATACCAAAAACTCTTGGGACGGCACTTAGAAAATCTGTGCATGGACAAAATTTCCATCTGTCAATTGCAAAAGGCCACAGTGCTTGGATCCGCACATTATATCATGCCAATTGAATGAAATACTCTTTACTGTCATTTCACCTCGTACAACCAAATTAAATGCCATCTTCAGTGTACATTATACATAAGAAAACTATTTAAAAACCCACCCTTCACATTCTATACAATTAAACTGAATTCATTAAGACATCCTTGATTCTTGGGCAGAACCTGATGTGTATGAAGGCCAACATCTGGCAACTTTTGTGAACAGGCTACAATTATTATTAATGGACATGACAATAACCTGAAGACAGCAGAATAGAAGAGAAATGGGGGCAGGGGAATCAAAATACAAAGACCTGCAAACAGAAGAACAATTGTGGCAAAAGAAAACAAAGATAGTACCCAATAGTGATAAGTGCCTTGGGTGCAATCCCAAAACATCTGGAGTACCACTTGAACGCCATAAGCATTGACAAAAACCACTGCTAGTCAATTGCAAAAGGAAGTCTTACTTGGAGCAGCTTACATCCGGTGAGGACACCATTAACACCACCAGAAAGCAATATTTGCCTACCCCAGGTCTCTGGGAAGACTCGACAGGTTGATAAAAATGCCAAATCCAGTCTGAACATCTGGCTGACCACATAACAATAATTCAAAACCACCATTATTTTGCTAATTACGCCCACAAGGAGAAGATACCACCAGAGGCTATAGTTGTGCAATTAGATCGCAATAAGAACATCGATGACAGATCTTAGAAAAGTTTAGAACAGGCAGGAGAAATCCTGACCAACTAAGAAACTATCAAGTTTTAATAGGAGAATAAGAGTCCCATGTTTGCTTTATATTCAAGGCCATTTCTGCCACAACATTGAACGCAGCAGTTTGCAAACACTGATTAAAGTTCATTGTGTGCATCAAGAGTCTCTCTGCGTTATATAAATATATAATAAAAATGACATATCCACGTGCTGCCCTTTCCAGAGAGCCCAGCAGAGCTTATCTGTGAACAGAGCTGAAACACAGATTTAACGAAGCAGCACGACAAATGCGATACTTTCTCTAAAATGTCGAGCATTCAAATAAGATAGGTACACATCTTTTAGAGAAACAGTCTGGTAAATAAAGACTTGTTAGGCACAGAGCTGAAAGAAGGATAGCAGAAGAACAGGGAAGAGCTCTTTCTCATCAGAGGCAGAAAGAGAGCTTAGGTTCAGAAACAGTTCACACAGGAAGGCGGCAACTCCAGTTAAACTGGTAGGTCCCCCCAAATCTGTCTCCTAACAGACTGGGAAAGTTGCAGTGGATCTATTTCCCTTTGGGTATTTCCTGCTTGCCCTGAGGGTAGATGGGCTGAAACATCTTGAGATGTTTCCTACCTTCTAAAATGGGTCTGGATTTGACTCTCCCTGGGAGTGCCATGAAGCCAGTCTGCATTTTGAAGTGGCCTGGCCTGAAGGAGTTTCTGGCTGCTAAACCTGGGATGTTCCAGGGATGGAACAGAATTGCAAGTGGTACTCAGGAAACCTTTTGGTAACTGCTGCCAGATAAACCCCTGCATCAGTGTTGTTTTTCCTTTTCCTGTTCCTTCTCCTTCTTCTTGTACAAAAAGGAAGCAGCAAGTCTCTTGACCCAAGATGAATGCTAGAACATTTGAATTGTTTCAAATTCACACAGGGTTGTGCTGCAACACGGCAATCCGGTCTTAACGTTTTTTCCAAGCAGGAAATAGATCTTTAAATAGGAGAAAATGGATTGAATTGCAAAGAATGGGACACTAAATTATAGGCTACCCTTCTTGGTATTTTTCTGGCTTGAGGAAATTCCTCACAAAGATTTCTGTAGTGACAGATGCACCTGACGGATCAGGTTGCCATCTGGAAGGACTAAAAGAACCTGAAAGCCAAGAATTTTCTAATAACTACATCTGAAGTTGCTGCATTTAGAAAAATTGCATTCTTAAGAATGCACTTGATACAGATGTAACATAGCTTTAAGGACCCTACGCTACCTGCATTAACATTCATTAATGGGGTGTTTTTTTTTACTTTTCTAGGCCAATATCCATATATCTTACTGTGATAAGCCCCACTCCAACTCCCAATCTGTTACAAGAGATTGGACGCAAAGGCTTTGAACAGCCTGTAACACAACAATTCCAGGACAGGGGCTTAAGTTAACATAGGCAGTCTTCAACTTACAACAATTGAGCCCAATGTTTTTGTTGCTAAGCAAGACAGAGGCCACTAAGTGAATTTTGCTACATTTCACAACCTTCCTTGCCCTAGTTGTTAAGCAAATTACTACAGTGGTTAGCAACAGGTTGTCAAGTGAATCTGGATTCCACACTGACTTTGCTTGTCAGAAGAGCACCAAAGATGATGGAATGACCCCAGGATACTGCAACTGTCGTAAATACGAGTCAGCTGTCAAAAGCATTTGACTTTTGATCACATGACCATGGGGGAGGGGGCTGCAAGGGACATTCACAGCAAAAAACGGCCGTCAGTTACTTTTTTCAATGCTGCTGTAGCTTTGAATGGTCACTAAATGAATTGTTGTAAGTCGAGTACTACAGGAGAAGCCTGGAGCCCCCTTTCCCAAGCAGCCCATCTTATTAAAAGGCAGAAGCTTTGGTGAGCTGCAGCTCCCTCCATCATTTCCAAAGGGCACCTGACCGATAACCAAAGCTCACCAAACGGCTGCCTTTTAATAAAATGTGAAAGGCAAAAAAAAAAAAATGCTCAAGAGCACACTGTAGTAACACATCCCACTATAACAGTGATATGGGCAGCATATAAATTAACTAAGCAAAGCATCTCATGAAAAAATGCCCAAATGCTGCTAAAAGTTTTTGTTTTATTACTGTTTAAATCTGTTTTTTCTGTCTACAGAGGAAAAGCTGCATTTCGGAAACTAGTTTCGTATTATGTTTCTCCATTCAACAGCAGGACAATGTACAGGATGGCTGGAACAGAGCCACAGTTGGATTAGATTGTTCATCCACTAACAGGACATGTGAGTAGTTTTACTCTTATGATGGTCTAATTCCAGCTCACATATCCTGGTAGTGGATGAATAATCTAACTGTGGCTCTGTTCCAGCGATTTATTTTATTAAATTTACTAAGAGTTTTAGATTGCATTAGGTAATCCTGCTCAATACAAGAAGAATTGCAACATATATTATTTTTAGTTTTCACGTAGAAAAAAAACAACAAGTGTACACCCAGGCTCCCTTAAGGCAATACACCAAAACCTAGTTAAAGAAGAGTGCCGTCAGCCGTTGCTACATCACCTGAAACAAGGCAGCTGCTCAAAAATACCGATCAAATCTTAGCTAAGTAACATCTAGACCTACAGCATTTTAAGATGATAAACTACTTGGGGATATAGACGACTTCCTTCATCTTATTTGTTTATTCAAATAAACACAGTGATAACCATAACCTCTGGCCTGACTCACCTGGAGCAATCTCCGCTCACCTCCTATGAAAATATTCCCAAGAAAAACAAAAGCAGCAAGGAAGACGTCTGTATCTTCTCTCAGCTCGGATGAAAATGTTCACACACCACCAGCCACAAGAAATCCAGGGAGACTTCATGCCCGCGGTATCCAAACACAAGTGGGGAAAGGAGAAGATCTCTATTTCAACAGATTTCTTTTTTTCAATCAATTACATCATGCAACTGGAGGCCCCCAAGGACAACCTGCTAGCAAGCATCTCACAGACCAGCTTTGCCAGCTCCAAGCTCTCTTTAGTGACATCAACATGTGCAATCTGAATGAAAAAAAGGGCAATACCGTAGGCGAACGTTAGCACCAAGTTTCATGACATCCTGTGCTTCCTCCGCACAGAAAAGTATTCTCTAAACTTAGATATAGAGATGATTTTTTTAAAAAAAAAAATTTAAACTTAAGCTTAAACTGCCCAAGGAGCTGCTGATCCAGGTCTACAGAGGAATTATTGAATCGGTCATCTGCACCTCTATAACTGTCTGGTTTGGTTCTGCAACCCAACAAGACAGACACAGACTTCAGAGGATAATCAGAACTGCAGAAAAAAACAATTGCTACCAACCTGCCTTCCATCGAGGACCTGTATAATGTACAAGTTTAAAAAAGGGCTGGGAAAATATTTAAGGACCAGTCACATCCTGGACATAAACTGTTACAACGCCTACCCTCAAAACGTCACTATAGGGCACTACACACAAGAACAACTAGACACAAGAACAACTTTTTCCCAAACACCATCACTCTAATAAACAAATAATTCCCTCAACACTGTCTATTTATTAAGTCTGCATTACTATTATTCTCATCGTTCCATCACCCACCCAGCCCACTATGACTATAACTTGTTGCCTGTATCCTTACGATTTATATTGATTATTGTCTCCTAGTATGATTTGACTGCTTATTTGTACCCCATGACTGTCATTAAGTGTTGTATCCTATGATTCCTGCCATATGTACTGTTTCCTTTTATGTACACTGAGAGCATATGCACCAAAAACAAACTTCTTGTGTGTCCAATTGCACTTGGCCAATAAAGAATTCAATTCAATTCAATTCAATTCAATTCTATTCTAAAAATATTTAATTTAAATGCTTTGTCTCTGTGATGGAAACTCCTAATGTGAAATCTTTACATACATGCTACTATTATTTGACTCTTTGGTACATTAATTATTGCAAGCCATTCAGAGTCTCTCAGCTGAGATGGGCAGCTATAGAAACTGAATAAATAAACTATAGCGCTTCAGGCAATGAGTCTTAAAGCCATTTTCTATGCAAGCCTATGATACGTATTTGGAACTAAATCCAATTTGTTCATTGGAGCTTAGTTTTTAAAAACAAACAAGGAAGAGGAAGTAAGTGCCATTATTCTTTAAATGTAATCTTTACATTAGCAATAATTAATGTATAGTAATATGATCACTTACTTATATACACCAGCAGCAAAACATTGAATTAGGCATACCCTGTACAATTCACTAGAAGCAAGCCAATTAACCTTTAGAATAAGCCTGGAAAAAACTTAAGATGGCACACACAAGGGTCTAAAATTCTTATTCTCAAAGCATATAGTGCTGAAATATTTAGGCACCACCTGACTCTGGGTAGTTTACAATATAAGGAGGGGGGGACAATAATTTACATAAACAGCAACTGGGTTTTTGAAATGAATTTTAGAAATTCAAATATCCTACTCTGTCATAAATTGTACTATATTCTAAAAAAAACAACCTAGTAAGTTTACTTGCAAAACTATTCTAAAAACCTGGACAATTAAGCCGTAAACGAGACAATGCCTATAAATTGCTTCCCACCTATGGAACCAAACCACACAAAGGGGTTGATCCTGGATCAAGCCCGAGAAATTGTCTGGCCTGGAACCGATACCCATGGAAGTCCAGACAAATTGTCACACAAAGCTTTAAATTAATTTGTAACATGTAGCACATTTCCCATAGGTGGGAAAAAAGCATTAAGAGTTGTACATTTAATTTTGCGGTTTTTTTTTCTGGAAACATTATATTGTTAATTAGAGCTTATAAATCCCATGTTAGACCAATCTTAGAATATTCTTCAATTGTTTGGAATCCCCACCACATATCTGATATCAGTACAATCAAGAGGGTCCAGAGGTACGGTACTTCATAAGCGCCCTGGAATGCTCTATCTGATTCAATTGTATCTGCTATAAATTCTCGCAGTTTCAGTAGCAAATTGACTTCTGCGAACCTTACACCATATCTAAGTGGACAGCTACAGAGGCATGCATAAGTGCACGGATGTGCCCACCATCCCTGTCATTGTATTTCCTTATTTTTCTAACTCTTGTATTCAATTCAATCCTTTATTGTCAATGCACAACATGTGTGCAGCGAAATTGAATGAGCCTCCATCAGTACAATCACACAAAGCACAGAAACACAGAATACATTCAGATACAGAATACATTTCCAGACTTATAAAGAACTGTATCCATTCTTACTGTTATTGTTTGACAAATTCTAATCCATAAAATAAATAAATAAAATAACTAATAAATTCAAAGCCAAGCAGAAGAGTCCATCATCCCTCATGAAACAACCTGGAAGTTGAGCTGAGAGAAGCCCTAGAGGTTTAGAAAAGTGATTTTCACACCAGCTCTCCCTCCAGGCACAAAAGGGGGTCAATATTTAGGCTTGTGGCTGAGGGAATGAAATGTCTGCTTGTTTGAAGAGTAAGGTTATATTATTGAGACTATAAGGTATTTTATTGTGATACGTGTGTGTGTGTGTGTGTAGGCCTAGGTGTGTTTGGGTCTTTTCCCGTGTAAGATTGAGAGTATCTTGGCAATGTTTTGGCGAGGTCTCACTCGCCATCCTCAGGTTGGTGCTTTCTGCTTCGTGCCAGTGCAAGCAGTGTGTGATCGGAGCTGCCGTTTCTTTATAAATACTGGGGTGGGAGGGCCTGGTGTGCTGGGCTGGTTGGCTGCGCTGCTGCCCCTTGATTGGTTGATGGAGTATAATGGGCTGTGTGATGGCCTTGTGAGTTTTGTTGTGATGATATCCTGGATCTTGTGCTGTGATTTCCTGGGTTGTTTTGTAGTGATCTTTTTTCCATTAGCCTCCCGTGTTTTAATGGCTTGGGTAATAGGTTATCTGATGGCCTTGCGAGTTCTATTGTTGTGGTATCCTTGGTCTTGTGCTGTGATTTCCTGGGTCGTCTGCTGTGTTGCAGATTCTTGAGTTCTTGTG
>JAEANM010005057.1:0-20051 GCA_017656035.1 Myanophis thanlyinensis
GTTTCACCGCAAGGCAATAGACTATCTGGGCTATAGAATCTCTAGCAGGGGCATTGAGATGGACCCAAAGAAAGTTGCCGCAGTTTTGGACTGGCAAGCACCCCAAACTGTCAAACAGCTATAAAGTTTCCTGGGATTCACGAACTTCTACCGCCAATTTATCCCAGCTTTCACCCAAGTAGCCTTGCCACTAACCGAACTGTTAAAAACCACGGAAGGAAACCCCAAACCAAAGCCCAGCCAGCCGCTCCAATGGACAATGACATGCCAAAAAGCTTTCGAAATGCTGAAACAACTCTTTGCGAAGGAACCGTTCTGCAACATCCGGACCTGGAGAAACCTTTCATGGTTCAAACAGATGCCAGTGATGTTGCCGTTGCAGCAGTCCTCCTCCAGGAAGACCCCAAAGGCCACTTGAGGCCATGTGCATATGTAAGCAAGAAGCTGACTGACACAGAGCGGAGATGGCCAGTCTGGGAGAAAGAAGCTTTCGCCATCCATTGGGCCTTGATATCCTGGAGGCACTTTCTGGAAGGCAGTAAAATCCCCTTCCAGGTGTGGACTGATCACAAGAACCTGGAAGCTCTGAGGAATCCCAGAAAGTTGTCTCCTAAACAAGTGCGCTGGGCCCAATATTTCAAGCGATTTGACTTCGAACTGAAATACATCCCGGGGGGAAAAACGTTTTGGCCGACGCACTCTCCCGCAAACCACAATTCGACAGCCAAAGAGAAGAGGTGGTCCAACCAATGTTAGCCCCCTTCCAGCCGGCCACACAAGTAACTACCCGGGCGCAAACGCACCAACGGGACCATCACCCACTCACTGGGGACATCATTGCTGCCTTAGCTGCGGATCCTTGGTTTCTAGACAACAAAGACTCCCTAACAATCCGTGATGGACTGGCTTGGAAGGGCACCAAAATTTATGTCCCAACGAGTGTACACATCAAGGTTTTAAAATGCTGCCATGATGCGAAGTCTGCCGGCCACTTTGGATTCCTGAAAACCCTCCATTTAGTACGCAAACAATTTTGGTGGCCACGCCTCAAACCAGAAGTAGAGGACTATACAAAAAGTTGTGTGATATGTGCTACCATGAAAGGAAGGCCAGGAAAACCCCCTGGTCTCCTACAGACTGTTGCCGAACCTTCAAGGCCGTGGGAGGAAATTGGCATGGACTTCATCGTGGACCTTCCCGCGAGTGATGGCAAAACAGTTATCTGGACCCTCATTGATTTGTTTTCCAAACAAGCCCATTTTGTGGCTTGCACCGGGCTCCCTACAGCAAAGAAACTAGCAAAATTGTTCATCCAACATGTTTATTGCCTCCATGGAGCCCCAAAACGAATAATCTCGGACCGAGGAGTTCAATTCACCGTGAAGTTCTGGAGGCAGTTCTTAAAATCCATTGGGACGGCGCAAGGACTTAGCTCGGGGTTTCATCCGGCTATGAACGGGGCTGCAGAGAAAGCTAATGCGCTGGTGGAGCAATATTTACGTTGCTACGTTGATTACCAACAAAGCAACTGGTCAAAACTCTTACCATTTACTGAAGTCGCATACAACAATGCTGTCCATAGTAGCACCGGTCTCACGCCGTTCCAAATCACCAGTGGGATAGATTTCATCCCTATACCAGAGTTGCCACAAACACCCCCTTCCTCCATGTCATTGCAAGAATGGATGGATTTTGTGAAGGAGGGGTGGGAGAAGACAAAAGCAGCTTTGAAGAAATCTGCGAAAGCCTACAAAAAGCAAGCTGATAAACACAGCTCAGATCCTGTTCCTTTCAGGGTCAGGGAAAAGGTGTACTTATCGACCAAGTATCTGAAGTTGAAGATATCCAGCAAGAAGTTGGGCCCGAAATTCCTGGGTCCTTTTCCAATGGTAAAGATAATAAACCCAGTGACTGTGCAACTTAGCCTTCCTGGACTGTTGGGCAAAGTGCATCCCGTGTTCCACAGCAGTTTATTAAAAAGACGAGTGGAATCACAAACCAGACTAACTCCTGCAGCACCCCCTGGACCTGTAGTTGTACAGGGTCAAAGACATTATGAAGTAAAGAAGATTTTAGACTCAAAGATTTTACGGGGAGTTTTAATGTACCTTGTGCAATGGAAGGGGTATCCTCTTTCCGAAGCTTCTTGGGTGAAGAGTCACAATATTAGCGCAGATAAGCTAGTCAAAAAGTTTCATGAGGAGT
Source organism: Myanophis thanlyinensis (assembly GCA_017656035.1). Lineage (NCBI taxonomy): Eukaryota > Metazoa > Chordata > Lepidosauria > Squamata > Homalopsidae > Myanophis > Myanophis thanlyinensis. The sequence goes on from JAEANM010005057.1 coordinate 2,206, forward strand.
TCCCTAATAAGCCCAAGGGCCCTCCTGGAGGGGGGAAGGGTGGTTAAGTTCAGTGGCAGGAAAATGTGTATTTGTTTCTTTCTTTTGCAGGAGAACATCCTTTGAAAAAAGAGGGAGGTAGCCTGTCAAGATTCAAAAGGAAATTTTATATGGGGGGTGTTATATGTATATGCATGTGTGTGCTAGCTAGGTTTGCTGAAAGCATTCAGCAAATAAATCTTGACACAGTAATTGTGGCAAAGGTCACTGAGGGGGAATTGTTATCTTGTTTGCATTCCACAGCTTCAGTTCCCGTGAGAAATAGTTTTGGGGTTCTTGCAGGTGTGCAGGTTTTTGCAGTTTTAAGTTTTACTTGGGTGTTGGAATCCCGGAAGCTTTAGATTCGGGATTCACCAGATCGTACCAGGACAATGTTCTTAATAAAATTTTATTCTTTGGACTTTCGTTCTCTGGAATTCTAATTGAGTTGAGGATGTTGTGTGGAACCCTGACACTTACACTGTAGGATCACTCAAACTGTTACATTATGTATATTTCTGCAATGTTGTTTGTTGTTGACATGGTTTGGCTGAAGATGGGCCATGATGATGGTGGTGATGGCAGTACTGGAAGGGGAGGCTGCCAAGTGGGTGGCAGACCTGCAGAGTGAACACGCCTGGGAATTAGCACACACAGGACTGCTAACTTCCTAGAGGCACTCAGTTTCCATTTTGAGGATAGGACCCATGCCCAATGAGCTGAAGCAGAGCTCCTGGTGTTGAAGCAAAGGGGTCGGACAGCAATCAAGTATGTTTGGGAGGCCTGTCAAGTGGCTGGTAAAGTGTGGGCCTGGCCAGAATGGTTACTAATCCATCAATTCAGGGTGGGGATAGACTGTGAGTTGCGCCAGGCCTGTGTCTACTGGGGTATTCCGAATCAGCTATGAGAGTGGTTCTAGACAATTATTGACCTGGATGTCAGGTTGTGATTTTAATCCTAGGCTGGTTGGGGCCCCAGGTCCCTGAGACCCAATGGACAGAGCCTGGGTAGTTCCTATGACAAGGTACCTCGACCCTAGGTTCCCTGGCAAGAGCCTTGCAGCCATTACAGTGGTGTTTCTGGTGCAACTGGATCATCATGTTGTGGAGTGTCCAGCACAAAAACCCCAGGTGAGGACTGGAGTCCCTGGAAAGGCAATGAGTTCAGAGCATCATGCAGCTGAAGGTCCCAGCCAGGGAGAACGAGGCCAAGATGATAGCGGAGATGAAATACCAACTGCTGGCATATGATAGCAAGGAGGACAAGCCAGATGATCCAATGATAAGCAAGCCCATCCATTCCTTCATCATTCCTGTAATCGTAACAGGGCTCCAGTCAGGTTGGTGTAGGGAGTACAGGCTCTGATAGACACCAGGTGTACACGGTGTCTAATCAGTACGGTAGTGGCCATTGATACAGGTGAGGAAGTTTGAGCAGGTGGATGGTTCCCTATTTGGGGGGGGGGCCCTGCTACCCACATCACTGAGCCAGTGCAGCTGAAGATGCAGGGACATTGGGAGGTGATTAGGTTCATTGTGGAACTGATGATGACTGAATCATTCATTTTGGGGCTCACCTGGTTGGATAATTCAGGTCCTACAATCTGGTGGGAAGGGGGATATCGGAAGATGAGGATTGCGATTGCTCCTCAGCCACTCTTCCCTGAGCAGCATAGGGGGTAGTGTGGGCAAGTGGGAGGGGATTCCCAGGGAGGCTTGGATAGCGGGACACCCCTCATTCCCCCAGGTCTATGAGGACCTGGCAGAGCTCTTTAGTGAGCGGGATTGTTGTGGCCTACCAGCAGCCAGTGGAGCTGGTGGCAGACTCAAACAGTGAGGATGTTGGGGAAGAACATGGACCAGATCTGGAGTCTGGGGAAGGCTCTGATAAGTGCTCTGCATTAAAGGCAGAGATGGGGCCAAGGCCATCTGACATCAGCTGCCTTTGGAGTCGGAGATCAGTGGGGCAAAAGAACAGCTGGAGCCTGTTTCTGAACATATGATGGGAGAGAGGGAAGGGAACAGTTAAGGGCCGACTTGGGAGTAAAGGCACAGGTGGCTGATGAATTCCCCCCCCCATAGGAATAAAGAGAAGCAAAAGAGGAGTGGAGTTTGCAGAAGACAATTAATTCACTTAATTAGTGTGAAAATTTGTTTATGATTTTCAGAGATTCCATGCCAAATCCTTTCTTGTACAGCATTGTGTTTGGAAGATATCGGCCAGGCAACTCTCCAAGCTGATAAGGTCTGTGGTTAAAAATTCATTCACCTAGGTAGCCTTACCATTAACTAATCTCCTATGGACAAAGTATTCAGGAACTAAGCCCAAATGCAGCCACCACTGCATTGGGCAACAGATTGCCAGCAAGCCTTCAAGGCCCTCAAGGCCCTGTTCACACAAGAGCCCATCCTGGTGCACCCAGACTCTGGCCAGTCTTTCATCATCCAGGCTGATGCTAACAATGTGGCTGTGGATGCCATGCTTCTGCAGACGGATGAACAGGGCCAATTGCGGCTATATGCATACACGTCCCACAAGCTGACTGCTACTGAGAGGGCCTGGGCAATTTGGGAGGAGACCTTTGTGGTTTGGTGGGCATTAATGATGTGGTGGCACTTTCTGGAGGGAGCCAAGAAGCCGTTTGAGGTTTGGACGGTCCACAAGAACCTGGAAGCCTTTCAAACCCCAGTTTGTCCCCGAAAGAGCAGGTTCTGTGTTTCTGTGTTCCTGTTCCTGGCCTGGTCGGAGCTTGGGACCTTTGAGATTTCACTTATAATAAGGTTCAAACCTTAAAGACTAGGACACATCCATAATTATTTCTCTCTAGAAGCCAAGGGAGACAAATGATCTAGTCAGTTACTGCCCAGTGAGCTTTCATAACATACAGTTAGTAAGTCTGTGATAGACATCTTTTTTTGTATTATGACAACCAAAACTGGGCATAGTATTCCAAGTGTGGTCTTATCAATGCAATATAAAGAGGTACTAGTACTTCACATGATCTTGATACTGTCCCTTGCTGATGCATTCTAGGAGTACATTGGCCTTTTAAATTGCTGCAGCACACTTAAATGATTGCTCTTTAAAGACTCCTTTATCCCTCACACAGTTACTGCTATTTAGCCTGGTACCACCTTTTTTTTTTACTTAAGTATAAAACCTTACTTTACTCACCACTGAATTTTATTTTGTTGCATAGGATTTAAGGCTGTCAAAATCCTTCTGAAATTTGAACTTGTTTTCTGAAGTATTGGCTAGCTTTACCAACTTGATATCATCTGTGAATCTAATGAGTTTTCCTTCTATCCTTCATCTAAATCATTTATGAAGATGTTGAATACTACTGGGCCTAAGACAAAACCTTGGGATACCCCATTGCATGCTTCCCTAATGTAGATGTAGTTCCATTAAGAACTAAATGTTGAGTATGGTTAGTCAGCCAAGTATGTATCCATTTGGTGGTGATGCTGTCTATCCAAATTTGTTCTATCTTACCAAGTAATAGATTGTGTTCTACTTTGTCACATGCCTTACTGAAGTTCAAATATATTATGTCCACTGAATTTTGTTAGTCCACTAATTTAGTCACTTCGTCAAAGAATCCAATAACATTTGTTTGGCATGAACTGTCTACGACAAACCCATATTTGTTTCTGGCTATAACTTTGTTTGCTTCAGCTCACAGATTTGTTGCTTATTTTTTTCCAGAATCTTCCCTGATATTGTTATACTAATTGGCCTGTAATTTCCTGGATCTCTCCCCCCCACCCCATTTTTGAAGATGGGAACCAGATTAGCTCTTTCCAGTCCCATGGTATTTCCCCGGTGTTCCAGAATCTTTGAATTATATGGTTCAGTAGTTCTGAGATTATGTCTGCCAGCTCCTTCAGTACCCTGGGATGTAATCCATCTTGTCCTGGTGATTTGAAGTCACCTAGAATGGATTAGTTTTGACATTTGTTGCAAGCCTTAGTTCATTCTTCATTCATTCTGAGCTATAGCAGATTCAGGATATACTGTATGCTGGTATTCTGCCTTAATTATATCCATTTCTTTAAAGCTTAGAGGTTATGATATGATTATTTAGGGATATAGTTTATCTGTATGCTCAAAACAGTTCAGAAACAATCCTTTTTTTTTCTCTAGAGAAGCCCAGTATATACCAGCTGCTTTGAAGATTTTGGAAAACAGGATGCTGGCACAACTCTCTTTTAGAAAGCAGTTGAAGCCTGATGCCAACTACTAGAAACTGGAGTCTTCAACCTAATTTCCCAATGAAGTTTTTTCCTTCGTTGTGCTGAGTATTTGGAAGCAGAGTTAATATCAAACAAAACAGGAATACGCCCTTAGCTCTTGGCTAAATCTTACCTTGATAGTTAATTATTAGTCTTCTTGGAAACTCAAAATAAATAATAAATTACATTGGAATTGGAATTCTCAAATAAGATGTTAACACACTGGAACAGGCAATGGTAGCTCATAAACAAATAATATTGGCACAATACAAGGATAACGTACCAATATATTACTTAAGTTCCATCGGGGTACAGAAAAATTTTAAATTAGTTTTTTTATCAGACCCAACTTAAAAATAACAAGCTTCTATACACTGTTGTAATTTAATATCTTAATACCAGCATTATTGGAGGGTAAATACTGTTAAGATTTTCCTCTTCAAAGATGTAAGCATAGTATTATTGGCTCATAATTTGTTGTAATATTGTTTTTACCAATAAATTCTCACTGTTCTTAGCCCATTTTCAGATTAGACAGAAGAATTGTGTTGCAGCTTCTTTTATCAGATAAGATCGATAACTCTTACCCAAGTATGGGACTTTTTGTCATGTATATTGCATTATAATCTCTATTATTTGCTCTTTTTTAAAAATGAAGTCTAGATTAGCAGGGAATTGGATTAAAGACATCTATGGCCCCTTCCAACACTACGATAATATGACGGAGATATTAACTATTAATTACTGTGCAATTACTGAACCTTCTTCTTAAAGCCAGGTACAAGAAAGTGAAGAAAAGAAAAAGTCCTCCATTGTGTATTTCTCTCAATTTATTGTAGGTTTATGACAACATTTTATAAGAAAGTACCGTAATCCAAAACTATAAAGTGTCCTTCCTTCTTTTCTGTTTCTCAGAGAACAAAAAAAAAAAATTGCTGCACAAAATCAGAAGCACTGAAAGAAAACATGGCTGGCAATCTGCATGGCACGGAAAGATTCTGCACAAGACTTCCAGGAGACAGTGATTCTGCTGTTTGTTTTTTGAATATCTGAATCTGAGTACTGTAAAAAAGATCCAGATAATCAACTTAATGCAGTCTTTTGTATAATAGTTGGAGTCCCATTGTCTTCTCAAAAAATGACTTAAACAAAGATTACTAGTACAAGATAGGCTTTTACTGCTTTTTTGAGTTCTGTATATGTTTGTTTATGGAAGTGCATATAACTTGTATTGGATCTTTTGTCTTGTAATGTTAGCAATGTTCACAAGCAAATAATCAAGCTCAGAGAGCATCAAGGATAACACAGTTCAATCCTAAACTAAATATATTCTTTTTTATTGGTAATTTGTACAGGATTATTGAAAAGATAAAGAAAATGTACCAAGTTTATTTTCAGACTATGGCAGACACTTATTGAAAAGAAAGTTAAACAAATTAGTGATTTCTCTTGTTAAAAACTAAAGCAAACCAGGACATTATTTAAAGAATTGGGAAAAATACATTGAAATAGAAAAAACAAATAATAGTCTACTACTGTTATGTGCTCCTGACCACTTTCCTTCATGATTAGAGGCAAGCTCACCTGACCAATAACCAGCCAAGACACAGTGAAGGCCTTTTGTTTTATTTATTGCAGCAAAAGGGGACAGAAGTTTATCAAAACTTGGTTCTTTCCAAAGTTCCAACTCAAACTATTCCCTTCTTTATATAACCCTATCCCTGCCACCACATCCCTCCTCATTCCCCATTGGCTGAGTGTCAGAATGACCACAGCCTGTTCCCTAGGAAAGAACAACCCTTGACTCCATAGTGTTAGAGAAAAGGTTCTTTTACTAGAGATGCTGAGTGCAGCGTAAGCAAAGCAAACTCTGAAGAAAAATCATGCGAAAAGAATATATTTTCAAAGTCCAAAACCCTCTCCCCTGTGAGAGTAGTCCAATCAGGTTGTTTCTGTTTGGGAACTTAGTGCCTCAGGTGCTGCTGTAAATTCCTCTCCCAGGGCCGGCATTCTTGAAGGCAGGAAGAAGGCTTGGTTTGACACATCTGGTTCCTGTTATGTCCATACTCCACAATTTCTGTGCTTTGTATGGTTGCACCAATGGAGGCTCATTCAATTTCACTGCACACGTTGTACATTGACAATAAAGGTTTGAATTGAATTTGAATTAAATTTCTCACATTCTTTCACATCTCCAGCACTCTTCCCCTCCCAAATACCCTCCCCCCCTTTATGGCAGTTGCTAATGAGCTTCAAAGAAAGTGAAGGTAGATACTTCACTGAAACACTATGAGGTTATACTCTTTCTGATCACCTTCTACCTGTTTCTTGCTACGTATTAAATCATACATTGCATGTGCATTTAAATTAACAGATAACATATGCAAGGTGTGTCAAATAATAATGAACAGGATTTTGAGCATGCTGTTAGCTTATTTTTGAATTCTGAGATATTTTATGGCTCCTTGGAACAATATTTTTTTCCTGTTTTCAATATGTTTTGCCTTTCCTGTTATCTAATTCAGTTTTAATTCTGGCTTTCCTGTTATCCAATTATTTTAGCTTTGGCTTTTCTATCATCCAATTCAGTTTTTATCTTTTCGGTTAGCTATTTCCTCCTACAGCTGTTTTGCAGCTTGTATTCTTCCAGTTCCCATTCTGAGGAGCTGGCTAATTTTTGCCTATCTTACATCCTCCCTATATGCTACTTTTATGTTACCCATCCATTTTGGTTTCTTTGGCAGGCTTGCTTTTCTATTCAGGAAGTTTCCATTTCACAACAGATATTCTGACTGTGCCTGAAGATTAATCATATTGGTGCACACTTATCACTACTAAATATTTCAAAATAATTCTTTGGCCATTTTTCTTACAAGTGACTAACTAGTAACAATCAGTATTTACAGGTAGTCCTCCACTGACAATTGAGCCCAAAGTTTATGTTACTAAGTGAGAATTTCATTGAGTTTTGTGACATTTTGACTTTCCTTGCCACATTTGTTAATCAAATCACTGCAGTTTTTAAATTAGTAACACAGTTGTTAAGTGAATCAGGTTTCTCCATTAATTTTGCTTATCAGGTGGTTGCAAAAGGTGATCACATGATCCCAAGACATTGCAATCATCATGTGAGTCAGTTGTCAAACATCTGAATATAATTCATATGATCATGGGGATGTTCCAATGGTCATAAGTGTGAAAAATTGTCATAAATCACTTTTTAGTGCTATTGTAACTTCGAATGGTCATTAAGTGAACTGTTGTAAGTCGAGGACTACCTGTACTGTCAACCCATCTGCTATTTTTGCTGAAAAACTCATTAACTGTTGTAGCTCTCAGGGAAAAAGAAAGAAGTAAGGAGCCTTGTTCCAAAATCTCATTGTGTCATAAGATCAGGACTCTAGAATAATTAATTTTTCTGAAAAATTAAAGCCAATTTTTAAATATCTAACATACTATAAATTAGGATCTTTTTAAAAAAAAAAGAATTATGGAAAAAATATTCTACACAGAGCTTATTTCTTCAGAAAGGTTCCAGACTTCATGAGGAATTTATCAATTTCTGATTGAAAATGACCAAATTGCAACAGCTATTCAGTGACCAATTGCAACAGCAGCCATTGTTGGCACTGCAACAGGATGGCAGCCTTGGTGAAATACTCCCGTGTAATTTTGATGTGTTCTATTATTTTCTGTGACTCTCTAAGAATTTCACACTCAAGGGTTGAACTTTTGAATATCATATAGTGGATTTTAAATAACAGGCAGCTTTCTGGGACTATTCCTCCCTTGTTTTCAAATGTGGAGGAAGGTCTGACTGAGGGAACATCAGTTATCTCTTTCAGCCAGGCAGAAATAAAGAACAACAACAAAAGACAGAGAAAGAGGGGCAAGAGAGGAGGAATACAGACTCAGAAAGCATGGGGTAAAGAAATCTCCCCTCCCTCACTGCAGTTAATTTAGCTTTTCTTACTCATAAATAAGTTAGACAAATTGCTACTTTTAAATAGAAACAACTCAGACTTCTAATTTGGCAGCCCTCTGCTTCATTGAAATGTGGCTAAATGATTTGATTAATGATAGCTGCTTGCAAATCCCAGGATTTCAGATTCAAAGAGCACACAGAACTGCAGAAACATTCAGTAAAAAGAAGGGAGGAGGTATCTATTTTTATATTAACAACTAAGGGTGTAAAAATTTCACTGTACTAAATAAAATTTATGATGTGGACTTAGGAGACACTATTCATTAATTGCATATCTTATTCTGCTCCCTGAGTTTTCTTCACTCATCCTAACAGAGATCTCTACACACCACTCCAAGCTTGCATAAACAAGGCATTGTAAACCTTAACTGATTGAATCCTATGGGCTGAACAGATATATCCAGATTTCTTACTCATTGTATTAGGAGATTTTAACAGTTCTAACTTAAGCCAAGAGTTGACAAGTTATGTTCAGCATGTCAACTATCTCACCAGAGGCAAAAATATTTTAGACCAGTTATCAACAATAAAAAGATGCCTATTGCTCTCTACCAAGAGCAACTGTGGGACACTCTGATCATTGTTTGAGTCACCTTATACCTGATTGTAGACAAAAACTTAAAACCATAAATCCAATAATTTAAACATTGAAATCTTGGAGAGTTAAAACTACAGGATTGCCTCGATTGCACAGACTGGAACATGTCTGAAGCGGCCTCAGAGGACTTGAATGAATTCACTGATACTGTGATACCATGTTTGTTAGTTTTTGTGAAGACTTATGTACGACGACATCTACAACAATAAATCTTGGTTCATAGCTAAGCTCAAACATCTACACTTTGCCAAAAAAGAAGCTTATAGGAAGGGAGATAGAATGTTGTACACTCAGGCAGGAATGTATTAATAAGAGAGATCAGAGCAGCAAAGGGAATTCCTCTGAAAAGCTGAGGAATCAGGTCTCAACAAATGAACTAGCAAATGTATTGAAAAGCCTTAAAAATATTAATGGCTACAGCAAAAGTCCTTCCATTGCTGAAGGCAACTGGCAGATAACCTGAATATGTTTTACTGTCAGTTTGAGAGGGCTTCACTGTCAGATACACCACAATCAGCCAAGTCTCTTACACCTGACTTTATCCCTCTGGACCCTCCATCTCTGGGGGTCACAGAAAAAGATGTGTGCATTCTGTTTCAGAGAAAAGTCTGGAAAAGCACCAGGCCTTGACAGGGTAACTCCTTCCTGCTTGAAAGTCTGTGCTGATCAACTGCTCACATCTTTAATAAATCACTGGAGATGTGTTATGTCCCTTCTTGCTTCAAACACTCTACTATCATACCGGTGCCCAAGAAATCCTCCATCAAGGAGTTGAATGATTATAGACTGGTTGCTCTGACATCTGTAGTTATGAAAACCTTCAAAAGTTAATGTTGGCCCACCTGGAAGCCATAACAGATCTGCTGCTAAACCCCTTGCAATTTGCTTACCATGCAACTATATTGTCAGATAATGCTGTCAGAATGCACTATGTCTTACAATAACTTGAATCCCCAAAGACCTTTTTTGGGATTCAAGGCAAAGGTCCTTTTCATAGACTTCAGCTCAGCATTCAATATCATCATTCCAGAAATCCTTCTTTTTAAATTGACTCAACTAGCTGTGTCTGACCACAATTGCAGATGGATTATATTTTTTCTTTTATACCTGAGAATATAAATTCCATATTCTCCAAAATATAGGCATCTACAGTATTTTAAGTGGTTTATTACTGCAGTGAGATTTAATATTTTCCTTAATCTTTTCTATTGTCATTCTTCTACTGTTAGTTACATTCAATTCATTGAATTCACATCATGTTCATATTGCACTTTTTAAATTGTTTTTAATATATATGTACACTTTGAAATTGTTCCATTAAAACAACATTTATGATCACATATTCTTGACTAGGGAAAAAAACATTATATGAAAATTTAGTTAAGTAGCTGATGTCAATTTAAAAATCCTACAGCAAAGAAGAGTTTTGTTTTGATTTCTTTCTGCAGGACATGTTTTTTTAGACAGGCCAAGACTGGAGTGTCAAGAGCAGTGACAGAATGACATTACCAACTGCATGTAGTTGGAAATTGATTCTTGGCCACTGAAGATTTAAAAGGCAGTTTGACTTTCTGTTGTTCTGCTGAGAATTGGTAAGAAATAGCACTACTGTTTTGATGCAGTTTTCAACTATAAGTTTTTTTGGGAAAATGGGAGTTGCAAGAAAGGAACTTTGAAGCCATGTGCCACTCCCTACTTGTCTCCTTCTTCTTTAGCCTTTAGCAGTCAAATGTCTATCTTTCAAGCCATCTTATTATGTTTGCATAATTAAAATAATTAGAGAACATGCTTTTATACACATTATTTACCTAAGATAGATTTATACATCATGCCAAATAAAAAATAAATTATATTACAAATGAGCATTGTATGTGAAACAGGCACCAAACAAGCTACTGATTAAACTTTAGAAAAGGAACATAACAGGTAGAAAATTGCCAAGTATTCTTTCCTTATCTCTGCAAATTCCAAGTTTATAAAAAAATATTCTACAATTAAAAGGGGGGAGAGAAGAAAAGAGGGAGATGGGAGGAAGAGGGAGCGAGCGAGTGAGAGCACACTGAAGTAAGAAAGGGTCTCCAAGTATTTTTTGTTTTGTCAAATTTCAGGAAGTACTACTTGCCATATAAACACATTCTTACTCTAACGTGGTAAGGACTGATGAAGCACACTACATTCTGTGAACCACTATGGTCTGTTCTTTTATTTTAATGGAATTATTTGGCAGCACAGATCCTGCAGCAAATGCAATGGAATTTGTCTATTAATTTGCAATATTCTATGGAAAATGAGATACCTCTTTAAAGTCAAAATAATTATTCCTTACATATTTAGAAGAATTCCAACTTCAATAAATTTGTTTCAGTATTTGCAATTAACATATTTTAACAACACTTCAAACGAGAGATTTATTTTCCCAATGAAACAGATGACACAAAACCATCAGCTCGCCATTAACAGAACTTAAAGGTTTCCTAGGCCAACTTCGCCTAGAAATAAATTTGAAAAAAACCCACCCAAAATTATAAATCACATACATGTATTACAGTTCATTTATGTGAGTGTACAATGTACTTCCATGTGAAAAAAAAACAGATGCAGTTTCAGTTAGTGTGACCATTGTTGATAGTTATGATCCTTCCTACATGGGTAGCATTTTTGAAAGACATATAATTCGATGGTGGCACAAAAGTTAGAACTGGACACATATACAACTTCACTGATTCACCTGGTCTATAACAAAGCTGAAATTTTTCATATTTATGCAGTTGTCAGATATTGTAATTAAAATACCATGTATCAAGGGTGAGAGATCTGTAGCTCTTCGAGTAGTGCTTAACTAGATGTTCCAACATCTTTTACCATAAGCTATGTGCAGGAGTATTTGCTGGCAATAGTGGTCCTGTGATACCTGCAATGATATTCTCACTTTCTGATGCACAAAACTATGTTCCTGTCATATGACTTTTATTGTCCTCATAAAAGAAACCACAGAAAGTAGTTCACATGTCACCAGATTCTCAACCAATTGTCTCAAAGGTGCTTTTTCAAAAGGCAACTGGATTGTTTTTTTCCTTAAGGAAGAACAACAAAATGTTTTGCTTTTCATCCAAGAAGCTTCATCTGTTTTCATCATAACTGAAAAAGCACCTTTAAGGTAATTTGACATAGCTAAGACAGCATGACCAAAAATTATTTGGAGATTGAAGTTAGACACCCATTGTCCTTTAACATTTGAAAACGTCATTTTTCAGCATAAAAACTCTAGTATGAAAAACATAGCTCTATTGCAACATGGAAGGAGTAATTTCAAGGGCATAAGATGAAACCAAGTGCAGTTAACTAGGCTATGATGTTAAGTTAGACAACATAAATGGAAATATTAGACAAAATGTATGACTTGCATATATTTATTTACAAACACGTAAATAAATGAGGTATGCCACTTATTCACCAGACTGTTATTTATTCTGTTTTTTTATATTAATATTAAATGAAAAGCTTATTGCTCACTTTTTTTTAGTAAATGTATAAAACATTGTGATCTCTTGGGGGAAAAAAAAGAAAGGTTTCCAAAATCCATTTTTTTCCTTTTTTATTCAATAATTAGCTGCATAGGTTTTAGTAGTTCACAACTTGCAAGTTACAGTCTGTGATACAGGCATCAAAACTACAAAAAAATAATAATTAAAAGGCTAAAATTTGAATTTTTAAAAATCTGGGTGTCCCATAGACATCATTTGGAAAATGCACACAGTGGCACTTGTAACTGCAGTGTTGCCTACTGAGGAAGCATTTTTCTGCAAAATTATTTGATATTTAACAGTTTGCATGAAGGAAATAGTTGGAAAATGCTAACAATTATTTATTACCATACATTTTAATACATGAGCACTTGTAGAACAAGTAAAACATGCTGTAATTTAAGAAATATTCGATTCAAAATATTGGAAAGAATCTGATTTATTTGAAAACATATGTTGTATTAAGGGGGAGTACTTTAGCCCTGTATTATGGAAATCCACAACTATCAGTAGTTCAAATCTATTTAATTGTGAAGGAAACATAGTAATTTCATGTATTCTAGGACAATACTCTGATCTTGAAAACAGGAACAATTTTAGAAATTTGTTGATTGTATAGTATAAATCAGGATTGTTTTTAGGATTACATACTTTAAAAACCTTAAGATTTATTTATTTTTAGAAATTCTGATCAGCCTCTGCCTCATCACCAAGATTTTTCTTAATACAGCAAACATACTGAAGACTGATCATAACTGTAATTATGTTCTAAATAAAATTGATTCTGAAGATTCAAGATTGATTAAACAACCAAGTAATTAATATAACAATAACACAATAGAATATACGTAGCATAAGATTTAACTGTAAAGTCCTTGGTGCTCTCTAAGGTTTATTGTTTGCCTATAGACAAGAGTAGCTTTGTCCCACTCCATTCACATTCCTCATACTCTCTAGCACTAATGATATTACCAAGATGGGTAATGAAATGTCTGCAAAGAAACAACCAACTCAGAGCACACCAAGGACCCCATAACAACACCATTATATTTAAAACAATTTTTAAATTGAGTGTGGTTCCATTACCACATATTTTTCTTGGTAACAATATGATAATATTGAAATTGTTTTCTTCCACTTGTATTTTCTAACTTCCCACACTAACTATAACTTTGGAATTTCTTAGTGGTCTTCCATTCAGATATTAACAAGATCATTTTTCAAGATTGGCTACATGCTGCCACCTTCTGGACTTTAAAAAGATCTCTCTAATGATTTTTTTTCTAATGCTTTCTATTACAGTCTCAAAAATGTTTTGAACATTAAATGTTATTATGCATCTATTTATAAATGACAAAATGTTGTTTTTGAAGACAGTGGCATTTCTATCAATTATTACTTCATTAACATGAGTATTCATAATTAGAATTAAATAAAGAGTCATGGGATAAGAGAACATTAATTACTGTTTAAAAAGAAATAAATGGAAAATTCTAATAAAAGGGATGTGAGGAGGAACTCATCCAAAATCTATTTATTGGGATTTTGCTTTTTAAGCTAAAGGATGTGTGTTTAATGATTTTCCATCATTGCCACAAATACTTCACAAATAAGAATTAGCCCCACAAACACTTTTTCCATTTCATTCCCACTTTAAAATGAATTATATGGTAAAAGTGAGGTAGCATCAGACAAATTCTGTAAAATTGCAATTTATTCCCCACCCAAGTATTCAGGATATTCCTTCAATAGTAAATTAACAAAATTATGTTCACTTGAAGAAAAAGATAAGACAATCATACCACCAGATTACACCAATGAAAAACTAGAAGTCCTGTTTAATTGGATAGTGCAAGTTAACAGCATGTTGCTGGTATTGACAACACTTTCATTTGTTTAGAAAAGTTTTACACCAATTTGCAGCACAAAAAACTTTGGAAGGATGCTGTCCAAAAGTGGCCCACACATATTTACAAACCCCAGGGAGCACAGAAAAACAAGATATTATTCAAAATAAAACGAACAGAATTTAAGAAAATATAGGTTTCCTATTTCCACCCCACAGGAGTTACAACTGCTGACTGAACGTCGTTTTCAAGTCTTCAGAGTTCATCTTTTTCCCGCAATAAGGTGTACCTATGCCCACTAGGTGCTAGCTTCTGAAATGAACTCTCTGGTGGGCTGCTTACTATGTCCTGGAGTGGCTGAAAAGAATAAAACAAACTTCTAGAATAAATGATAAACAAGTGATAAAAGATTAAGACACAGTACCAATTAATTATGGTACCAAAATAATAATGTTGTTAAGCGAAAGCCAGCCCAACAAATTCTTGCAGGCAACCCACCTTCTCTGATGCTTCCTATATTATGTGCAACATATAATACTCAGGATAGCAGGATGCTGAAAGAGTTTCAGAGAAGGTATGTGAATCCCATTTAAACACAAAAGGAGCTCATCTTTACAAAAGCCCCTTTCTGTACTTTCAAAGTAGTCTTGGGAAAAAAAACCTCTCTAAATTTATTCTGAAACAAGTGTATTACCATGCCTGTTTCGAATAGAGAACATTTGACAATGAAACATTCAAACTTATTACATATTCAGTTCTGAGTAAGTACAACAGTTCAAATTGTCTTTATCACAGGCAAACCTGAAATGCAATTTCATAGCCAAATGACACTTTATTCAATTTGAATAAAAAGGGGATGCAAAACGTAACAAATTAAATTATTTTGGAAGTTCTTTAATTCCTGGTAATAATTAATTTAATATCATCTTGTAATAATAATAAGTCATTTAGTTTCTAGTTATTTAAACTCAGAGTTCATCTGCTGTTGGTTGGGGATTTAAATTGGTTTTTTAATTACTTAAATATGTAATTTTTAAATTGTTTTACATTTTAAAATTTTATAATTAGTTTAATCGGCCTTAATTTAATTAATTTTAACTGGGTTTTAAATTGTTTATATGTATGTTTTTACTTGGCTGTGCACTGCCCCGAGTCCTTCGGGAGAGGGGGCAGTATAAAAATCTTGATAGATAGATAGATAAACAAACAAATAAATACATAAATCTGCTTCCATACAATTGTTGGATTATTATCCACATAGTAAGAGCTGCCACATCCAGGTCTATAAAGTTGATTAACAATGAATTGGTAGTATATACTCCATAGGATGTTTATATCTCCACCATCCAAGAGACATAACAATTACATAAAAGTACAAATTTCAATCTTTACAACTGCTTCATGGAATAAATACCCTCTTGTTGGAGAAGACAGAGCCAAAATAGGGCTTGATTAATAGTATCTTTTATTTTTCTCCAGTTGATCTTTTACCTTATTCACTGAGCAGATGGTATCCTGAATCTGGTTTTTTTTTTTATAGGTATCCTTTTAGCTATTCTGACACCACTTATTAACTTTTCCTTCCTTTTTTTTTTTTTTTCAGATTTCGATGAATATTTTATGTGACCAGCATGAGTTTCTTGTGCTGTTTTTATTTCTCCCATTAGCTTCTCCTGTCAGGGAGATTTAATTAACATTGCTCTGAGTTTATTAACATCCATCTTCTTGAAAT
Source organism: Myanophis thanlyinensis (assembly GCA_017656035.1). Taxonomy (NCBI): domain Eukaryota; kingdom Metazoa; phylum Chordata; class Lepidosauria; order Squamata; family Homalopsidae; genus Myanophis; species Myanophis thanlyinensis. Next base: position 18,145 of record JAEANM010005057.1, read on the forward strand.
CCAGGTGGGTGCTAAAGAGCTAACATGACATACAGATGGTTATACGCAGAAAAGGAAATAGATCAAAAGTATCACACACACACACAAATCTAGTTTGTTATACAGGTAGTCCTTGAGTTACAACTGTAATGGGGGATGCACATTCCATTCGTAACCCGAGGATTCATAGGAGTGAATATCATACCTTGAATGCAATCACTCCATCCTTTCACCTATGCATTCACTAATCAAATGCATGGCTCGTTAAGTGCACGTATAGTATCTCAGGGTGGGGAATGCCATTAGGGGGCCTAGTGATGAAATAGGCCATCTGCTTCAGAGCACCCAATTAGGCTCTCCTAATAGACACCTCACTCTCCCTCCCCTGGGGTCCCACAATTGCTCCCCCCCATCCTGCTCACTGGGTCACTTACCTGATGAAGATCAGTCTCTCCAGACTGTTTCTTTGCTTGCTCCCTCATTTTTCGTCGCCGAAGCCTTCCTCAAACAGTTCGGTTGCGAGAAAGGAGGCCTAGAAGGGCGCATGTGGTCTTCCAGGTCTCATTTCTTGCCACTGAACTGCTTGAGGACGGCTTCAGTGATGAAAAAGGAGATCTGGAGGGCTGCATGCGCCATTCCGGGTCTTTCTTGCCACTGAACCACTTGAGGATTGCGTCTCTCCATGCTTTGGCAGCCCTTTGCAAAAAGCCTTTGCCAGTAGGAACAGAGTTTCAGAGAGAAGTGTCAGCCCCTCCCAAGCTTCACTGGTCCTGACAAAGGCTTTTTGCAAAGGGTTGCTGAAGCCTATAGGGATGCACAGAAGGAACGCCTGAAGGACCGAAGTCGTCCTCCGTTTGCAAACATCCAGGCTTCAAGTCACAGAGAATAGAGGCCTAAAGTGCAAGATCACACGAGATCAATAGCACGAGATCTCACGCTACTGATCTGGCATGATCTTGTGGTACATTAGGCCTTTGTTCTCTGCGAATGCACTGAAAGCCTGAAGCAATTAAGCAGGCAAAGAAAATGACAGAAAGGAGATCTTCACAAGGAGTCTCCACAGGCAGAGCAGGGGGAAATGAATAGGCAGGGCAAATGTTTCAGAGCCTCTGTGGTCGTTCATAAGGGCAAACAACTGCTGTGATGCTGCAACATTTTGGGATTTGTTCATAAATGCTAGGTGACACTTATGTAACTTTGAACGTTCACTAAGGGAATGCTTAAATAGGAAATAAGAATAGAATAGAATAGGAGAGTTGGAAGGGTCCTTGGAGGTCTTCTAGTCCAACCCCCTGCTTAGGCAGGAAACCCTACACAACTTCAGACAAATGGTTATCTAATCTTTTCTTAAAAACTTCCAGTGTTGGAGCATTCACAACTTCTGGAGGCAAGTTGTTCCACTGATTAATTGTTCTAACTATCAGGAACTTTCTCCTTAGTTCTAAGTTGCTTCTCTCCTTGATAAGTTTCCATCCATTGCTTCTTGTCCTACCTTCAGGTGCTTTGGAGAATAGCTTGACTCCCTCTTCTTTCTGGCAGCTCCTGAGATATTGGAACACTGCTATCATGTCACCCCTAGTTCTTCTTTTCATCAAACTAGACCAGTTGTGGGCAAACTTTTTGACTCACGGGCTAAACTTTTTGACTCACGGGCCACAATGATGGGCTCCCCCTCCCGCACCCCCCACCCTCCCTCCCCCTCCCGCAGACCCCTCCCACCCTTACTCCTCCTCCCGCAGCCCCCCCGTGTGTCTTTGCAGGTGTGGGATGCCGAACGCAGCAGCCATGGAGAAGAAGGTAACAGGGCGGCGGGCAGCAGTGGGGGGGGGAGGGGCGGGCAGGCGCGGCTCCGCAGCGGCAATGCCGGCTCTTCTCCTGCCGCCCAGGTGCTGCTGATGGGGAAAAGCGGCTCCGGCAAGACAAGCATG
>JAEANM010005058.1:2159-20048 GCA_017656035.1 Myanophis thanlyinensis
TGGTAAGGAAGGAAGGAAGGAAAAGCTTAGACAGATTTTCAGGACTTCCTTTCTAGAGTTGTAAATATAGTTCTAATTAGAATTGAGCAATCTGTTTTCTGACCTGGACTTCCTCAAACGGCTTGCACAAACTCATTCTAAATGTCAGTGGACAACACTATTGTTGTGTTGTTTTGTGCCTTTCAGATGTCAGACAGCAAGAGACAGAAAGAGGAAAGCAATGAAAATCTGGTTTATATAGATCTGATTGCCAGGTATATTTTGCCTTTAATGATTTTGCAGCAAAGACATACTTGGGTGGGGTGTGGGTTGTCGAAGAATTCAAGTTGGCAGCCACAACAAAATGATCAATGCTGCCATTCTGGCTTTCCGTTCTCTGAAGTTGTCTTTGCTTTGCAGGATCTTTGCAAACAATGTACCAAATTATGGGCAGAAAAATTGGATGGGTGAATTCTTTGAATCTATTCAAGGAAAGAAGAGATTCTTCTTCCTTGAATATTTTTCAACAAAGGATTCTGTCTAGTGCTGACTGTGCTGACTGTCTAGTGCTGACTAGAAATACTATTGAAAAGTTAAAAGGACTTCCTTCCAAGAATCTCTTTTGGGTTTAAACAGAAATGCTGTAGCCAGACAGGCTTAGAACAGCTAGAGAGATAATTGTCCAGTTGTAATTGAATAAATGTAGTACCGCTATGCTCTGTCTATGAGTATTTATCTGAATTCTCTTCTTCTTAGAAGTAATTTCTAAACCTATTATTTTCTTAAAGTCTATGAAAATTGGTGCACATTCAAGAATAAACAGATAGTATTAACTTTAAAGAAAACAAGACAAATACTTCCCAGCTCAGAAGCAGAAAGAAAATGAAGTGTGACACAGCAAATAAAAACCACGGTAAACCCAAAAAATTATAAACTGGTATGGTCAAGATGTGATGTATTTTACAAATAGTAAAACAAAAACTTAAGAGAAGTAAGATCATACTATTCAGATAAAAACAATATAAATAAAATACACTAGGGTGGCATATAAACCTGAGCAGTGGTGGAATTAATTTTTTTTTACTGATGGTTCTGTGGGCGTGGCTTGGGTGTGACTGGGTGGATTAACCCTGTAAAGTGGGGAAAAAAGGAGATTTCTTCTAACAACCGGTTCTCAGAACTGCTTAGAAAATTTACTACCGGTTCTAGTGAATAGGCTAGAACTGGTTGAATTTCACATCTGAACCTGAAAAGATAGAGCATTATTAACCAAAACTAAGCATTTCTCTAATAGGAACATTATAAAAAAATTGTGGATGACTATTTCAGGACGTCTTCATCCAAGAGACAAAGTCAAGTCAAGTCAGATAGGTTTTATTGTCATTTCAACAATTTACAGTACAGTACACAGTGAAATGAAACGGTTCCCCAGGACCAGGTGCTACATCAGACAACATAGATAAAAAAGAAAAAGAGCAGGACACAGAACTACACATAGCTCTAAATCTAAGAACTTAGAAAAAAAAGCTAAATACACAAGTCTTAAATGGGGTGCTAAATACACAAGTCTTAAATGGGATGCTCATTTAAATGGGAATTAGTTTCTCCTCAAGGGTGTGTGTGTGTGTGTGTGTTTAAATCTTGCCAGAATTAGGACTTTCTGAATTTGAGAACTTGTCATTTGCTTAGAAATCTAGCTGGCTTGAAAATTGCTAAATGACTTCCCAAGAACACATGGATGGATATAACAGCCAGTTTTAATTGGGTTTCCAAATCCTTGACACATTTAATACCTATTATCAGGTTTGTATTATAGTGAGAACTCATAGCATTTCAGCTTCTCATACCTACCCCAGTCCTACCCTGAATAGAACAAAATCATTTTTTCACATAGAAGTGTTAATTAACTTTGAAGTAAATGCTATGGATTTCAATACTTATTCTTTCCTAAGACTTTTTTCTCAAAAAGCAAGAATAACAATGGAAGCTCTTGAAAGAGCTGTCAGTCTATGATAATAAAGACCAGTATTTCGTTGTTTATCTTTTTGGTAAAAGCCTGGTTCAAATTATAGAAATGCCTAAATTATATCAAAAGGAAGAGTTTGAACTTGTTGTTATATAAAGGTAAATAGCTGCAGTACTGCTGCCCAGGATTGCAGCTGAGTTGGGCATCCTTATAAATCTTAAAAATAAAAATAAATAAATAAATGCCTCCATTTTCAGCTGAAGGATTTTCTTCTGACCTTGAATTCTAGAAATAGCTTGGTAAAATAAATTTATAGAGGAAGATCTAAAGTAGTAGGCAGAGGAAGGATTCAGAAGCCCTAACTTTTTCTCTAATCCTGCACATAGAAAAAATGTTCACACATTACACTAAGCCACAGTTTAGTGTAAGCTTTATTTAATCAGGATTTAGTGAGTAAAACTAAACTAGTAGACTATGTCACATAGTAGACTAGGCCAAAATCTATAAAACCAATGCTTCAATATTACATGAAGCTAGACAATCAATCCTTCTTTATATATAACTAAGGTTGTTTTTAGTAAACATAAGAAGCTAATTTTGAATCAGAAAAGCAGCACAAAATGTAAATGAAGATGGGCTGAAATAGAAAGAATTTGCCATCTGATTGCTATAGGATACTTTTGTAATAAAGTTATGGAATCACAGTATAAATTTTTGCAGACAGTGCTAGGGTTTGGTTTATTTTATTTACTGAAATGGTATAAGCTGTGCTTGAGCTAACAACCTTTCAGAGCAGTTTAGAGAATAACAATAAATAAAAGAAAGGACAAAACTATAAATAACAATGAAAATAAAACAAGGAGAGGAGTATAATACAACAATAAAAGTAGCAATAAAAATGTTCCACTTTTTTTAAAAAAAGAATACCTTGCTAGTTAACATGCATGAAAAGCTCAGTCAAATAAAAAGACTGACAAAGAAGGACATTTGATTTAGTTTTAGGCATCTTACTGGAAATTAATTTCAAAGATCGGTAACTATAAAGGACATTTGTTCTCTTACCACTTATTTAACTTCAAAAGGAAGGTTGATCCAAAATAAGATCTCCAAAGTCTGGAAAAGATTCATCAGACTCATTCTCTGAATGGTGCTGGCCCTAGCAAGATTTAATAGCTAGTCCTGATCACGTATTTGAATTAACCCCTTACATAAAGAGTGAAGTTCTTTGGGTCATGATGATGACTCCTAGTTCCAAAGCATATCACAAGGTATATCTGGATAAGAAATTCTGTAGAGTTTGACATTCTATTCTAGCCTATAGGACTTGCAGTAAGAGGGCAACCTTAACTGTATGAAGTTCTAGCTTTCAATGTATGACACACTAAAAAAACCAAATTGAAGCTTCAATTGCTCCATTGTAGCTGCCATCTGATGTTTTAGACCATGTCCCTTGGCTACCTTTCTAACACAGATCTGAACCATCTTCAGCTGGCTATTGATACATCAAGAAAGCAGGGGTGGGAAAGTTATGGCCGATCTAATTTCTATATGTTGATCGTTGTGAAATGTAATTCAGTAATGCCTCTGGGAAGCCATGAATTCGGTAATCATGAACTGAACCACTTGCACGGTGCTTTCCTTTTTTGTCTTCAGATAATAGAATAACTTTGTGACTGCAGAATCACATTATAAAGACTAATACATATTGCCAACTTATTCAAGATAATGTTCAGAAGGTATACTTATGATCTAATCTAAATGGCAAAAATATGATCAAGAACATTTTGTACCAACTGACAAGTAATTAAATAGAAATGTTTCACACTGTTTTCAACAGAAGCGTCAATAACCAAGGTTAATATCCAAACAAGCTGGAAAATGACTATAGTGAAGGCAGGGTTATTTTATAAAGAACAAACACTTAATCCAAATCTCTGTGTCAAACCTTGAACAAAATGACATTAGGGCTGCACATAATTATCTAAATGCTTTTGTCATTCAGTTCTATTCAACAGTTTGATTCAAATTTTATGTATTTACAAAAGACCCATTAAATATGTTAGGTATCAGTTATTTATAACTTAAGACTGAATGATTTAAATGGCAAAAAACTTTCCAATGAAAGTTTGTAAGTAAAATGAATTCCAAACTGGCATTTAGATACAAGTGTTGGAAACTTGAAATCAAAGAAGTGCCCTTAGGTCATTGAATCCCAGTGCTTGCCCAGTATAGGAATCTCAATTAAAGTATTCATGACAGATGCTTGCCTAGCTTCTTCTACATCTTCAGTGAAGGGGAAATTACTATTCATTTGAACAATTAGTTCTGCTAACATTCAATCTAAAGTTGTCTTCTTTTAATTTAAATCCATTACTCCCTGGAAGGTCATCATGGACCAAAAGTTTTCAAAGAGACCTTGGTGTTTTCAGCATACTTTACCAGCTAAACTTTATAGATCCATTACTAGTTTTTGATTGATATAAATCTGTTACAATGATTTACAAGTTGTCTTCTAGTTGGATGACCCCAAAATTTAATATGTGTGGTTGCAATTGAAAATAGTTCTGGGAATTGCTCTTGGTCAGAAAAATTGTTAATTGGGACAGGTGAATAAAGGCATAGTATGCTAATATTTTCTTATCTCTATAGGCCACTAGGTCATCAAATACTGATTTGCAGTCTTTAAAGCCATCATTGCCTTGGCACTGGGATATTTTATTTATTATTTATCTGATAGTTTTTACAAATAACTCAAGGGAATGAACATATCCACCACACCTTCCTCCCCTTGTTTTTCCTACAACTAGCCTATGAGATGGGTTAGGCTGAGAGAGAATGTCTGGCTCAAAATTACCCAGCTGGCTAAAGCAGAGGTGAAATTCAGCAGGTTCTAGCAGGTTCTCTAGAACTGGTAGTAAATTTTCTAAGCAGTTTGGAGAACCAGTTGTTAGAAGAAATCTCCTTTTGTTTTTTTTCCCACTTTGCAGGGTTAATCCTATAAGGAAGGCAGGAAAAAAACGTTCTGGTGTTGTTTCTAGCCTAATCTTTATTGCCCTGCTTGCAGAAACTGCCCATCCAGTCATATGACCTCCCCCAACCATGCCCACCAAGCCATGCCCACAGAACCAGTAGGTAAAAAAAAATTGAATTCCACCACTGGGCTAAAGCAAGACTAGAATTCAGTCTCCCATTTTCTGGTTTGGTGCTTTAACCACTAGATCAGACTAGCTCTCTATATTTGCTTGAATAGCCAAAAGAGATATTAGTGAAAGAGATACTTCTATTATTACTTTAAAAACACAACACAAAAAAGAAAACTAATAGAAAGCATAAATGAGTATGAAGACAGCCACAAATCCTTCAATTATGTCCATGTGATATTCTCTATGTGAGGATAGTACAGTATCGTCCATGTATTGTTTTATTGCTGGTTTTTTAAAGAGCATTAAAGTCTGTTTCATTTTCCCTTATTTGATAAAGTATTCAGACTGTACTAATTTATTTTACACCCCACTTTTATCAGATCAGAGTCTATCTCTTTAGACCTTGCCAAGTTACTTTATGCTGCTAATAAAATTAGATGAGAGGTAATTGTTCCTCCGGCTTCATAATTATAGGAATTGTAGATCTAAGTCTTTCTTCTCTACTTATGTGTCTTAGATCTAACCACCAGAATATAGCCAGAAGTATAGATTTAATGAGAATTACAGAGCTATAATATTAGTACTAATAACAATGATTATTTTAATCCTAAGAGTTATAGTTTTAATGGAAGTAAAGATTTGATCTTGTATGGTATCTCATTGTAATTTTATTCAAGCCCTGATGTTTACTGTTTTATTATAATCAAATTGTGGGGTTGATTGTGTAATGTTATGCTGGTCAATAACTGAAATAAAAATTTTGATTTGATTTTAATATGGTGATGATGATGATATCAATATACCACATTTCTAAAATTTTGACTCTAAAATTCATGTAACTAATTCAAATCTGTCCTATAAAAACCTTCTATATCCTTGTACGTACAAAACAAAATTTTGCAACTAAAACTGTAATACAAGAGTCTTTGTCTGTTATTAAATATGAATATAATAATATTGATTGGGTAGCTTGGAAAAAAAATTAAGAAAGGCTTCATTGACATTATTCAATAATTGGAATAATACCTACACACACTTGCCTGATTTGCACAGGACAATCTATTTGCCCTCAGGAAATGCACTGAAAAAGCATTAAAATGAGCTCTAAGAACAGCCAATCAATCCATGGATAAATAAATGAATTCTAGCAAACTGTTGGAAAGCATTCACAGGATTTTATGGAATATCTCCTACCATATTTACTTACCAGACAAAAAAGTCATAATGAAATTCCTTTTCTAAATGTCTTTAACAAAAGTCATGAGTTAAAAGCTGTAGAATCTTTTTCTGGTGCAGTGCTTCTCATATATTCTGATCTTGGGATATGTTTACAATATTAAAAGAGCTTTGGCTTATGGGGGTCATAGCTATCAATATTTATTAGAAATTAAACCTGAGAAATTTCAAAAACATTTGAATCCATGGAATCCCAAAATATTCCAGAGACCACCAGGCGTCCCCAGGCTACACTTTGAGATCTGCTATTCTAATACAAGTTTATTAAGACCCACATAAATATCTTTTCCTTTTTTCATCTTATTTGATTTCATTTTCCACTTTCAGGCTTAGTATTTATTCCTGCCTGTACTTTGGTTTCATTGCTTTACCCTTTCTTGTTTTATTTTAGCTCATTAGAGAATTATAGTTTAAAAATGTGAAAGAAGAAACAAATGTATAATCATATTCAATTCCTCACAGATATCTAAACTAAGCCAATGCTTCATCTCATGGGAAAAAGCATGCTTCATTATATCCTTTCCCCAAGCCATATTACAAAATATGCTGCACATTTCTTTTGTTAGAAACATCTGCAGAAATTTAGATTTGTCTCTAAAATGTCTAAGCAGGCAATCGAACCTGGGAGTCCAGGGAGCTATCAGCACATTACACATAAAAACTTGTGGGGAATTAGAATAGACCTTTCTTGATAAGGTACCATCAGGGTATTAAACAGATGCTTGGTGGTGGGGGATGGAATTATGTCATCAGCCAGTTCTACAACACATCACAATTGTAGCAAGCACATGTTTCAGCATTTGTCAAATACCAAAGATCTGCCATAAAGGGGATGGAAGCAGAGAAGGAGGCAGCAAAATTGTTCAAGCCAGCCATAAGGTTTCCTGCCAGGCGCTTAATTGAGGAAATTGACAGGAAGTCATCCAGTACAGAATCTGATAGATTCAGTTGATTGTGCAATTATTGCTTCGGAAGGCTAAATAGAAATGACTGTCTATTTATAGTAAGAGGTGATTGCAGCTATTAATTTTAGCAGTTGGATTCAAGTATTTAATGTGCATTTGATTTTGCTGGTTCTATTGAGTAAACTGGGAAATTATTTTAAAGGCCAGTTCATTCAGTCTGGTGCAATCACATACACACACACACACACCCTAAACACCAGCAAAGTGTTATTTGGAGAAAGACTTGTAGTATAGTTATGTGAGTATGTACGGTATGTTGAGGGCGAGGGTTCATTAGTTTGTCCAAGTTTGTGGGTTGGTTTCCGAATGTTATTATCAGGCTAGGTAACATATTCAGTGGAGCTTAGGAGATGCCAATGTTCTTCTAAGGGCTTCAGGTGTGTGCATCTTGCAATGAGTCAGCTGTATATCATCAGTGAGTCTTGTGATGGGTCTTGTGGTAAGGAGATTATGTCAGGTCAGAGTCATCGGGAGGTGAACTGCCAGTGTATATGTGGGAGTTGCATGGGTTGGTTGAAGGTCAGTGCATCTCTGTTGGTTGTGCGGTTGATTTGGATTCTGAGGGGTTCATAGGCTGATTGTAGATCAATGTGTCTGTTGATGGAATTGCTTGTGGAGTGTCAGGTTTCAATGAACTCACAAATACAGCAGGTGGTAGTGTGGCTGATGATTTTTAATGTCGCTCCAATTGAAGTGCTGCTGTTTGGTGTTGGTGTGGGTAGAGATTAAGGATAAACAGAAGAACACTGACATCCCCTAAACTCCGCTGAAGATGTTACCTAGCCTGGTAGCGAAGCATTCAGAAACCACAAGCTCAGAGAACGAACCTTCACCCTCATCCTACACCCGAGCTACAGATATTTGCCACTATTGTACTGTATGTCTTATAAACATTTATGCATATGTAAAAGTTAAAGCCTCTTCCTGATGATTGAATGGACATTTCCATTTATTTATTTATTTGGTCAATGAGCAGCAACATAAAATAATTTTAAGAAAGGAATGAAAGATAACAAATACAATTAGGATCAACAGAGGGAATATAATTATATATTTACAACTATAGAGTAAATCAAATATTGTATACTCAGAACATCCTATTACAATAATAGCAAGTTTATTTATGTAACGGTAATAAATCTAATACAATATAAGTATATATGTCCTCTAAAAGTTATTTTAAAATAACTGAATGAGATATTGACAAAAATAAGTCTACTTCTTAATCAGTTTTGCCTTGTTATCATCACAGCATCAGAAAATATGGCTACTACGGGAGTAGTGGCTGGATTTGGACATTTCCATGACAACAATATATAAGTGGCTTGCCACTGGTTTCTGGGATATATTTTAAATTCCAAAATTGCCTATAATCCTGAGATCTCCTGGTAGTCTCACATCCAAATTTTAATCAGATCTGCTCTGTTTAGTTTTTTGAGATCGTCCAAGTCAGCTAGCTATTTATGTTTTAACTTGGAAAAAAAATGAGGATGCTTTCCCAGTTTCAGGGGATGCCGCATCCCTAACAACAAAGTTAATATTTGACTCTGACACTGCTTCTGAATATTACCTTTTTATATGGTTCTTATTTCCCTTTTGATCATATTTCCAATATCTGAGTCCTGACTCAGTTCTGTCTGCAGTTTGTGCCTATGCCCTGATACAATTTTAAATTCTTCCTTTCTCTGTGCAGTGGGACAAATTAAGTCTCATTGGACACACGCTAATAATATTAGTGAAATCAATACTTTCATTTTTCTACCCTCAGCTATAAAATAATTGATGTGCCATTTGTTAGCATGATTGGGTAACATGGTTTGCTATCAAACAGGTAATTCTCACTTAACCACTGCCCCATAGCAATCATTTGAAATTACAATGGCGCTGAAAAAGTGACTTTATGAAAAGTAACATTATGCTTTTATTTCTACAGTCAGTATTAAAATATCATTGCACTATTCTAAGGGGAAGGCTTTTTTGTTGTTGTTGTTGTTCCACAATGAAGGAAATGACTAACTCTTATGCAGCTATCGCATTTATAACCACTGCAACATTCTGCAATCATGTGATCACCATTTGTGTGCTTCACAGATGGCTTCTGACAAACAATTAATAAACAAGCTGACAATAAAATCGCAAGTCATGGTCATGTGATGTCTTGCTTAACAGCAGAAGTAAGGTTGTATGTCCATTACAGTCTCTTGCTTAAGGACCATGTCACTTAGGATGGAGCTGCAAGTCCCAATTGTAATAGTTAAGCAAAAACTACCTGCAATGTAAAAGTGAAATATTCCAACAAGATCTTTCAAAAGCATCCCAGGTTTTCCTGCTGGAGATAAGAGTTGGGGAATTCAAAATAATACCTATATTCTGTGTGGACAAACCCCATGTCATTCAAAATAAAATAAAAACTGTACAGAGGAACTGGATGTTCAGCCAGAGAATTGATTGCTACGTTTTGTGCTCAACCTTGAGTCTGCCTGGTGAGAATGCAATACTCTACACTCTGTACTATTGCTCAGCCATCACAGTAAGGGCTGGAATTTCTTTACGCCCTACTGCTGTGTCTGTGTAAGCAATCAGGGATCAATGCAGGTGTAAATGGTCCACAGTTCTACCAGGAAGATCAGAAGTATTAAAATACCTGGAACAAGATCTATGTTTGATCTGCCTAACAGAACCTTCTCGGTAGCCAACTTGATTCGGCCTTACTTATTAAGTAAGTAATAAGTAAGTCTTACTTATTGTCAGAATGATGACAGAGAATTCCCTGCTAAAGCTATCTATGACAAACAAAATGAGAAGGATGATTTTTAAAAATGGCACATTTACCTTCGCCTCGCGAAAACGGTAGACAACCAGCATGCTTATGAAGTCCAACAGCATACAGAGCGTTTGGAAGGAGATGATAGCAAGTCGTAAATAGTGGTCCTCCTGTGCATAGCAGGGAGTATCATCTGTACAGTCAGAACATCCTTCCCTGCAGGGCAAGCAGGTGTACAAATCCTCGGCCATCTCACTTCTAGAAAAATGGCTGTCAGCATCCTTCCCTAAAAATATCATATATGGAAGAGGAAAGATAAGAGTATTCATTCAAGTAGTGGAAAAACCGAAGGTTATTCTGGCTGCCTTGATGAGCAGGTTCTACCCTTGCATTTGATGGATCATAACTACAGAGACTGTTTGAAAAACACACATTGCCTCTTTGAGATCAGAAATCATTATCCAGGTTTTCCCCGTTGTGCAAGCTACGTTTTTGGGCTATAAGTCCAGGGGTTATTTAAAAGGAGAAGAAAGGTGACAGGAGATGAGAAATTTTAATGTAGTGAAGCCATTTATATTATTGTCTAGGTGGGGAAAGAAAAGCTGTAAGATCATTTTTGTCCATTAGGGCTATTCATACTTGGAAAAAAAGAATTGAAACAATTACTTTGGAATAGACAGGAGCTTTTTTAAAGCAGCTTCATTTATTCAGATTTCCATGTTATCCTGAAAAAAATACAGCTGCTTTAAATAGTAACATTAAAGATGTAGTTGCTGAATATGCTCATTCAAATAAACATGTCTTTTGGGGAGTCTTACTTAGAAAATATTAAAATAGTTTAATTACTTTAGTCCTGTGCTCAAAGTACCTCTTCTACATCAATTCTGAAATAAGTACTGCCCTAATATCCATAAACTAAATTATCTAAGTAGGCTATTGGCTTGAGATAATCTCTTATCTTCTTTCCATACTATTGTTCATAATGTACAAGAATTTTTTAAAATAGTAGTTGCTTGACAACATTACTTGACGTGGTCTGTTAGCTTCCTCTTGCTTTATTCACCAATGTATGCCTGATTTTAATTTTACATTATCTGTCAAAGTTCTTCATTTAAATTGTTTAGTTAAATCATTTGACAACTATATGCAAGTATTACTGAAATGAAGAATACCAGCTATCTTTGTAAACTGTGTCTGTTTAAATAAACTTTATTTGGGGATCATCTGATTTGATTGCTCACAACGTATGTACATATGTAATTCATCTCTTGAAATTGTAGTTTGGCATGCTGTAGAAATTGGCTTGACTCACATTTTTAAGTGGACTACTGCACTTTTCTTAAAGTTAAAAAGATGTTTATAAGATATAACTTCACAGTTATATAGATGCAGCTTAAAATATACATCGTACTGAAATTATAGTTTAAAAAGCAGCTAGCACAGTCACAGTTACCTTTCTTGAACATTAATTCACCCTTGACCACATATAATATAGATAGATGATAATGTAAAACATTATATTGCAGGAACTCTTCCAGATGAGCAAACTATTATGATATAAACTGACAAGACAAATTTTAAGTGCTACTTCTCAAGCTAAGTTTCAGTCCAGTTGTGAAAATAGATCCCAATAGATTCAACCATCATCAGTGAATGCCTACTTGATTTTTTTTTCATTTTTAGTCATCTCCTCCAAAGCCTGACAGTACTCAGATATTCTTTTGTTTAATATTTGTTTGTTTACAAATATTATAATTGTTGATTAGAATTAAATGTTATAATACAGATACCATATACAACTTTTATGATAAAGAGCATATTTAAGAATATCTACTACATATTTAAGAATATCTACTACAAAGAAAAGAATTTACTTGCAGGGGTTTTCTTTTTTAATGAAGAATGACACAGGAAAAGATAATATTTGCAAATTTTAGAGAGATTGGAAGGAAATTCTCTTAATGATCTCTTAGCTGAAGTGAAAAATCCTTGTGTAAATTATTTCTCATTTGGGGAGAACCATGTCTTACCAATCAGTTCTTACATATTCACTTAATTTTTAGAGAGATACAATTGACTCAAAAAATGTTTTATGTGTATTTATTTTGATCAAAACGTCTTAGAGTTTAGTAATCCAACTAAATAATCTCTGAATCGTTTTAATGTTTTAAAAAGTTTTCATAGAGTTCTAGTTCTAACCTCTCAAATTAGGAGGAAATAAATCTAAGAATAGCTGGGTTGGCCTGCAGCCTTCAGTGTAATTTTATGCACCCTTTGGCCTAATTTCCAACAGACCTCTGCAAGTATATTTGGCTTACAGGTTTGTTAAAATTGTTCTATTACAATTATTCCCAACCTCAGCAACTTTAACTCCCAGAATTCCCCAATCAGTGCCAGCTGAGGTATTCTAAGAATTGAAGTCCACAGGTTGTTGAAGTTGAGAAATACTGTAGTAATATATTATTTTGTCAACAAAAAAGGGACATACAGAAAGGTATTGTAGGCAGGATCTGTGTATGTGTGTGAGAGAAATAATGCCTACAACTTCCTACCAAAGTGACAATGGTTTTATTGTGAGGCCAGTGAAGGGGGAGCAGATTCCTTAAGTAGTCTTTAAACAATGCTTCCTCGTTGCTGACAGTGTTAAGAGTGGGAACAAGGGAGTTACTTTCATTCTGCCATCCCTTAAAGCACGGGTGTCAAACTCGCCACATCATATCGCCATCACGTGACATTGCGACTATTTTTCCTTCACAGAGCTGGGTGGGCATGGCCTGTATGTGACACATCCGGCTGATGGGCTGCCAGTTTGACACCCCTGCCAGGACTAAAGACATATATACAATCCAAAAAAGGAAAAAGAGAGCAGGGAAGGGGACGGAAAAAGAAGAAAATGTATGGACCAATTTTCCATATAGGAAAGGTCTTATAAGATGAATTGAAGGGACGAGAGCTGTCCATTGCCTCTTGCTCTCAAACAGTGTAGTTATGATTTTAAAGAAAAACACATCCCATTTGAACATAACACTATGTTGCATTCAATTATATTGCAGATACTGTATAGTCATGTTTGTGGATACACAGCACATCTGGACTTGATTTAAATCTTGGGAAGCTTTTGGGATTAATATATAATCTCCCAGTGAGTAAGGTAACTACAGGACTGGGGAAAATTAGGGCTTTGATAGGTGAGTAATGATGCAAATCCATGTTCTTATTGCTTTTATGGATTTGGACCACCTTTGGTATTTTAATGAGACAGTAATGCAGTTGAAAGGGTTTCTTGAGACTACAAAAAATGGAACTGGAGGGCAACAGATTATACATAGGATGATCAAACTCAACAAGACAACCAACGCATGATCTACTAAATGAAGGCACAAAATCATAACTTCTGAATAATACGCACATATCAATTTGGGCAAACCTCTTTTGCCTGGAACTTGTTAGCCATTGGCTTACAAATCTAATCTTCAAGTATTTGTTCACAGTCCAGATTACTTACTTTTCATTCTGGTTCCTTGCCATATAAGAATACCTGATTTTGACATCTACCTGCTGCCATTTAAAGGGTATTTAAAGCCATTTGCTCCAAGCTTTTCTCAGAAAGGTTTCTGAAGTGGGGTAGTTTCCCACTACTTCCAGTTGGGATTAGTTTGCTTTCTGAGCCTTTGGAGTCAGTTCCAAAAAATTAACAACTTGTCTATTTTTTGGCAAGAGTCTGAGAAACAGAATTGCAGACACACTCCCATCTGCCCTGCCATCTCCACAGCCCACTTTACCTCCCAGTTCTGCCTCGACCTACAACTGTGCAGCCTTACAGAAAGCAGAAGGATGGCAAAATTTTAAGTGGTAGAGGCATTTGGCCGACAAACTCTTGATTATTAATGATGGTGAGCAAGCAAGAACACAGCTTGACTTTCAGGTTCCTTGCTGGGTTTGCAGAGCCGGCTGTTAGATAAACAATCTTTTTTCAAACTAATGTGCTGAGGAAATTTCACAGAGCACTGGAGATTGCAAAAGCAAATTCTGCTTTTTGAGCTCGGCACAAATAGCTTTCTGAACTAAAGTAGGAATGTAAAATGTATGTTTTTAGAAGACAGCACATCTAACCCATTTTCTCAACTGAATCACCTGGGGACTGACTTAAAGCTGTAATTAAGAAATGCTGCCCAATTAGCAAATAAGCATGATTCACTCCTGCTCTTAGTCCTAAATGTTTTGCTAAATCCCCCTGAAAATTAAGGTGGGGGGGGGCAATTTCTAAATAATTATAAATCAAATTGTATTGCTCATCTTCAATATTTCCCTATATCCCGCCTTATTTGGCTCCGCCATGTTTTCTTCTTTCTCATATTTTCTTGAGAAGGATGTTTTCTCCCATTTTGCACTGTTTTTATTCTGTCCAAATCCGTTTTCCTTTTTCTCAAGCTTTGCAAAATAGCTCTTCAGGTCATGACTGAATGTTGCCATGCAATGGTCAATGTGCATTCATTTCAATGATATCAGAGCTTAGACATCTAGAGTTAGTGGTCTTGTTTTATGTAGCAAGAGAGGTGACAGGGTACATTACTGACTTTAAACCTATGGCTTTTTCTTTCATAGTTTGACACTTGATATGAGCTATTTTAGCCTTTGGTTCTGAAAAGATACATATATTCAGTTTGGCAGGTGAGAGCCTGATAAAAAAAACATCCAGTTCCTTAGAAGCAACAATCTATGTAAACTCTGTGCAATGTTCTTGGAAGTGGCTATTTCTGTGCCAGCATTTATTTAATATTTGCTTTGGATTTTTATTCATTATCACCATGGATGCTAATTTCAGTACCTTCAATTTGAAAGAAACACATCTAAAATAAGACTAATCCAATCTGAATTTGCCATGTAGATATTTTTTTAAATTCTGGGTTTATATTCATATTGCCAACTCATTTCTAATTTTATTTCTTCACTATTTTTATGTAATTATTCTGTCCTATTATTAGAAGCATTTCTTGGCATTTCCATTTGTAGGGCTAGATGGGCTAACTCAGCAGTGGGATTCAACCAGTTTTACTACCAGTTCAGTGCATGTGAGCTTCTAAATTAAACTTACTGGAGGAAGCCTTGGTGAGTAGGAAGGCTGAAGAGGGACGCAAAACAGCTGTTCTGTGCAATTCAGCTGAGCTACAAAGAAAAAAGGGGGGAAATATAGGACAGGGCAAGGCAGGGGCAGGTGGCCAAATGCTCACCTCCGTGTCTGGGCTGAATATCACCACTGTGCTAAGAGATAACTTTTGTTCTCTTCCCTGTCAGTTCTTATATTCTTCTCTGCACTCACATGTTAGTGTCATTGGCCATTTTATTCCCTGTTGATTGTCAGAGAGAACAGAACTTTTATACTGAGCATGCTCAGGCATATATTACATTAGCCAATTGAAAGAAAGACATTGGAGAAGATTTGATATTGGGAAATACTGAAAGCAAAAGGAGAAGGGACAGCAGACAATGAGATGATCAGATAGTATCACTGATGTAAGGAACATGAATTTGGGCAAACCCCCAGGAGGACTAGTGGGTGCCTGGTGTGCTATGGTCTACGGGGTCACAAACAGAGTAAGTGACTGAACAACAACAATTGAAGGAAGGATTTCTAGAGGGATAATCAGGTCTCTGGTTTCCTCCAAGATTTCAGATGCTGCTGCATCTAATACAAGATTGCAAGAATTGGGTTGCAAGAATCCAAATGACTACTAGATGAAAGCCAAGAAAAATTCAAAGAAGTAGCTGTTTGGATGTTTGTAGTCCAGGTGTGGTAGTCCTACACATTTAACATATGTGATAGATGTGTTCATATTTACTTGTAAACAAACTCATGTATTGCTTATAGTGGTAGATTTATGCTTATGTATTTGATTTGCTCTCTAAAGAACTACCAGCATCAGTATTCTTTGGGCAAAGTCACAAAGAAGAAACATTTCTTTGGTGAACCAAATTGTCATAGAATTTAGGAATATTAATCCTAGAGATATTGGGAGCCAGAGGTACTAATAGTACCACTGCAAGCCAACACAGACAACAACAGGAGAAATTTTTATGGGGTAGAATTATATAATGAGAATAAACAGGGGTATTGTTAATAACATGCGCTATTTTTAAAGCGATGGGGATGACCAAGTGATTGCAACCTCTTGCTATTTTAAAATACAACATTATTTCAAAGGGAGAAGGACTTACACTTACAGTTTTGAAGCAGGTAGCCATTGCTATAGATGAGAGTAAACTGAGCATAACTTATGTACAAATATAAAAAAGTACAAGGAAGACTATTGCTATATTTAATTCTGTACACTCCTCATGACTGTCTGATCAGATTAAATTACTCATTCTACTAGCCCAAGGGAGACTGAGCAAACTTCCCTTTTTCAGAGAAACATATAAGAAAGTTTAGTTTAACAGATTTAAAGATGCCCATGAATTTGAGAATACAGGTTGTACATTCTATAGATTGTAGACCAAGCATACATTTAAACATTTCATAAAGTTGAGTTAAATAGAGGAATACAGTATTTTTCAACCTCAGCAATTTTAAGATGAGTGGACTTCAATTCCCAGAATGCTGCCTGGGGAATTCTGGGAGTTGAAGTCCATCCATCTTAAAATTGCTGAGGTTGAAAAACACTGATATAGGGGAAGGATTAAAATTAACAAAAAGACAACTAATATGCATTTTAAAATAGCTGCAGTTCTGAAAACTGTAACAGCCCAGGAGCAAAGCTTTTACAAATCAAATATCCATAAAAATAGATATGTTTTACTGACTGTAGAGAGCATCACAGATGACAAACCACAGGCCTAAAATTCCTTAAGTGATTATATAATCCCTGAGTTGCAGAACGTTAGAGTCAAGTGCATAACCCTGACAAGGATAAAAGGGAATCTTACATTATTAATGTGTTCTCTCTTGCAGACTCAAGCAAAGGCACTTACTGTGAAAGATGTTCATTGAAAATATTTTGGGATTATAGAATCCAGTCTTACAAATGCATGAGTAGGCTCCAAGCACAAATCCCAGGCCTTTAATTGGTATACACTAGAAGAAAAAAGACAGACAAGAGGGAGGGGGAAAAGATGAAAGACACACCCATTTTCCTGTATGGAGACATTGTAGTGGTTCATCTGAAGGCCAGCAATTCAGCAGGGGGGTTTCAGAACAGGACTTTTTTTTTTTCTCTTGTGAAAAGCATTGATAAAAAAAGATTTTTAAAATAGTTCAGTGCAACACATGGAAAATGAATTATTATCCAGACAAGATTTCTTTGGCAAAACGGTTTTTCATTAAAATGGTATAGTGATGAATTGTTCTCCTCTGTTGAATTTTGAAAAAAAAATTAAAGGAAGAAACCTCTTTGCTTCCAATTTATCTGATGAACAACTCTAAAAGAACACTCTGATTCACATAGTCAATTTGAAAACCAAATTTGATAGGTGGAATATACCCAGTTCATGAATATTCACATAAAAATGTGTCTCACATCTGCATGTACTTTGTATTTAAACACACGCAGTGATTGACAGGACAGTATGAAAAGGAAATGAATTAGAGTAATAAAAAGAGATAAAAATATATTCTTGTTAATTTATAGGCTTTAGAAGCAAAGTGGAGTGAAAACTTTTCACTGGGAACTTCTAACATCTAGTGTGAGAAATCTTTCATACTTCCAACTGTCTGTTGGGTACCATCTTGTTTTCTCTTGCTGGAAGCTGATTGGGTAGAGGATGTGTTCTATACCCATATAAGGAGTTGTTGGAGACAGCAAGTCTGGCCGCCGGCATTCAGAGAGCGGGAAAACCCTG
>JAEANM010005059.1:0-20047 GCA_017656035.1 Myanophis thanlyinensis
TTATGTATGTATGCCTTCTTTGATACTAGAATTGGAATGCTGCATAGCTTTTGATGGAAACAGTTCTACATCAAAATAGAGTTTCTGCGGGGGGGGGGGGGGAGGTCAAAATTAGCAAAATATCTGGACCAGCACTGTGACTAGATCTCCATCACTTTCATGAGGCACACCTACACAAAAGGATGTGTATATTTTATTTGATCATAACACTGCACCCATCATTTTGCAGATTTAGACACTTCTTTAATGATACCAGTGTCACCAAGGCTAAACGTAGCTTCCTTGCACAAACCTACTGGATAATAATTTCACTTTCTCTATTATAGAGAAAATTATGGATGCTCACCTCTCATGAAAGTAGAAACAAATTACCATTTTCTGAGTGGCAAGTGCTCAAACTGGCCCAGTTTCTTTAGCTTCTTACTCTAACCCTTCTGAATAACAACCTGATATATTTCTTTCTGACTGAAACGATCCCTGCCATATCACCAAGATTAAAAGTTCCCCCAGAAGTAATTTCTCCTCAGAATGAAGAAGGATTATATGGCAGGTGGCTGAAATACTGAGCCAAAACTCAGATAAAATTAGTGCAGATTTATTTTTGCTACCTAGGAACATTGCAACTGTGTGTGAATTAAACTTCAGTTTAAGTGCAAAGTGAGATACCTGATTGTGTTAGCAATTTCTACTGGTTACATTACCCAGCAGACAATATCTCCAACAGTATAAATAAAATGAAGAGATAAAACCTGAATTAATTCAACCTACTAATTTTAGCACAGACCTTACTTCAAGACACTTTGCCCGCTCTACTATGCTAACCTGGGGCAAGTCTCCAATTTTCCACTCTGGAAAGTTTATAACTTGCTATTTGAAACTCCAACAGAAGATTCATGTAAAATACTACCTGTACTGGATAAATGGTTCTTGTTTACATTGAGAAGCAAATCTAAAGTTTCAGGAATGCTTCTATAGTACTTTTGTGTAATATTGTGAAAGAGACATTATTACTTTCACAGGTTTCAGGAAAGGCACAGGACGTGCCATTCAAGCTGTTTCAAAGCTTAGTAATATGATCTGATTAATACATCAAGATGTAACATATCCCATCACACTGTAGTGACAATTTTAAAATGCGTAATGAAGGGATTTGGGCCTAGGACATGTTATGCTACAAAAATTGTGTTAGACAATACAAGAAGGGGGAGAGGGGTTGGGATGAATCACAATTGGCTGTGATTGTATAACATTTTAAAGAAATATTATTTACAAATGATAAATTAATTAAATTAAATTAAATTAATCTTATTATTGCTCAATGTGACATGGGCCGAACATCTGGCTATTTTTGGTGCAACAGCATGCTGTAGTTAACCTTGCTTTGTGTTCAGATAAGTAATTTTCTCCAAATGCTTTGGGGTTGCTGGTTGAGAATTCTGGAAATTGCAATCTCAGTTGCTTTTCTTTTTTCTTTTTCCTAAAGAAAATGTTCCTTTCTTTTGATGGACAATCGTAAGTTAATATGAATCAGCAACTATGACAAGGAAGTACAATTTAGCCTGGTGTGTTGTGAGTTCGGTTAATTTAGAGCAGAGTTTCTTAGCTTCAGCAACCTTAAGATGTGTTTGCTCCAACTCCCAGAACACTAGCTGGGGAATTCTGGGAGCTGAAGTCTACACATCATAAAATTGCTAATGTTGAGAAACACTGATTTAAAGACTAGTGTGCTTATAGGAACACTGAAAACTGGTGTCATTAAGAAAAACCACATTAGCAATTGGTTGCCATGCTGTGCAATCACAATAATTATCAGGAGATATTTTGCTACCACCCAACTTCCAGAGTGATGCCTCATCTAGTATTCTTCTCTAACCCGAGTATTGGACAGAGAGGAGTGTCCAACATTCAGTGTTGCTTTTCTAGCAAATTAAAAAGGGGAAATGAAATAAATGTTATAGGGCCACCTTCTTGCCCTGTTATGTTAAAGTATAGAGCTATGGAAATAAGACTGCTTTTTCCTTCCTCTGGGAAATGGACAAATATCACAAAAATGGAATAAAATCAAATTTGGTGGGGGGGGGGAGTTAAGTAGGAGCTCCAAGACGGTCACCAGAATCCAGACACTTTTTGCAAAGATCATCTGTGACTTTGTTTGATTATATGCCCTCAAATCATTTTTGACTTGTACTTCTCTGCCATGGGATACTAGATGAAGACCAAAACATTTCCTGTAGAATATAAGTGGGTAGTGCCAACACAGCTCTGAGTCTCTAAATGTATCAACAATATGTCTCTTCTAGCCTTACCTCCATATCATCACAGAGAAGCTAGCATGGCATCCCCATCAGTTGCCATTGACTTGTGGCAGTGTGCGGGACAGCTGGTTTCAATGTGCCCTAGTGCTATGACCTCCATAGCATCTGCAGCCTAGGTAGGAAGTTTGGACCATGCAACTGATGGTTTGGATGATGATGGAGTGTTGGTTGGAGGATGTGGAATATAGCTTTTCACAGTTCACTGGTGCACCTCTGCCCTTGAGCTGGCAGTATCACTGGTTATGCATATGCCTGAATGTGGGTTTGGACCATATGACTACACTCATGGTGGTCCTTATGGCAGGATGGAGAGCAATATTTCTCTCAGAGCTTGGGGATTTCATTTAGTTAGGTGCATGATCATTTG
This sequence comes from Myanophis thanlyinensis, assembly GCA_017656035.1. Taxonomy (NCBI): domain Eukaryota; kingdom Metazoa; phylum Chordata; class Lepidosauria; order Squamata; family Homalopsidae; genus Myanophis; species Myanophis thanlyinensis. Next base: position 2,683 of record JAEANM010005059.1, read on the forward strand.
TGATTTTCCTATGTAGAACTGTACTTAGCTCTTCTCCTGCCCTTAGGTTTCCAGTGGAGGATCGAGTGAAAGGAGACATTGCCATGCCACAGTACCCAAAGTATTCCAAATTCCCTACTAAGAATATACATGCTGCATATGAGCATTATTATTTGCACTTGCTGATCCTGTAGACAGGAACTGCTTCTATGGTGATAGGTGTAAGAGTGCTAATTCTGACTCTTTGCCCTGTTCTTTGACTTGGCTCTTATCCAATCTATGCTGGGATGACCTTGCTTCAGAGTGAAGGCACCAAACCTCTCTATCTCCCAGCCTCTTGCCCAGAAGCCAAACAGAGAACATAAATGAAGCAAAGTAAAGGAAGCCTGCTAAAATATGAAATGTGTGGATCTGTGTTTCACCACTACTTAATGGAAAAAAGGGAAAGAGGGAACGAAAGCAAGGCAATATATTGGATGGGGCTTCTCCCATGATCCCACATAAAGTGGGAGAAACATTTTGACGTGTTTGCATTTGCCTCAGTCGTGTTTCATGGTCTGGGACAGGGATGGGCAATTATGGCTCCTTTATGACTCATGGACTTCAACTCCTAGAATTCCTGAGCCAGCAGGAAGGAGCCATAATTGCCCACTCCTGGCCTGGGGGAACTGTTTGCCCTGAGCTCCCAAGTCACCTCTGATAGAGGGCAGTTAACTTGGCATCAGAGTCCTGCCCCAAAGCCATGTTTTCTAGGGCCAGGAGAAGATTCTGCAAAGTTTATTTCTTGGCCTACTTCCAAAAATGCTGACTGTTTGTAGCAGGGCAGCCAAGGTAGTTCTGAAATCCACAAGAAAGTCCCTGCTCACTTGTACCATGCATGTTCTCAGTGTGGGTGGGAGGGGTGCAAGGGAAAGGTATCCACCAATCAAGACTTGCTCTGACTGTAGCCCAAACCAAATGCCCAGCCAGCATTATTGCTATACTGGGAGAGCCAACAGAAATACAAGTCCGTCTCCTGGCTTAATTTCAAGTTGGATGAAGCAGATCAGACACAGCAGAATTGCCTTATAACAACAACAATCTTCCCGTAGGCTACAAAAGCCAGCTGAATATTAGATAAGAGCCCAAAGAGAGCTTTATTTTCCTTTATTGATATTAATAATCCAGATCATTGCATAAGAGATATCATAACCTAAACTGGCTAAATTCAAACTCAAACATTTGGAGGGCAACAGTTACCTATCCCTGGCTTAATAAAACCAAACCAAACCAAGCAATGGCTACACCAGTGTTTCTCAACCTCAGTGACTTGTAAGATGTGTAGACTTCAACTCCCAGAATTCCCCAGGCAGCAAGTCCACACACCTTAAACGTTGCTGAGATTGAGAAACGCTGGGCTAAAGCGTAAAGGCCATCCGCAAAATCAACCTGCTCCACGTGAGCAACCCAGGAATCGGATCATTTCGTCAGTTTTCCCGAAATTGCCAAAGATTTCCCGACCGAAGGGCATGTACTCTTCCCCAACGAGTCAATCGCCTAGCGCGTGTGCACAGTGTGGCCTGTGTTTGTTGTTGTTGCCCTTGTCATCATACAATCAACCAGCCCAGCAGGGCGGGAGGAGGAAAAAGGGAGCAAACTTTACCCTATTGAGCAAAGGAAAACTTCCAGAGACGGGGAGACTTCGCTCACCCCACCCCTTCCAGACGCCCGATCAAATTTCAGCGCCCCTCGCTTTTCTATATAAAGCCAGCCCTGGAGTCAGGCGTGGGAAGCTAAAGGCGCGCTTGCAAACGGCGCTTTGGTAAACTCGCCGGTGTTCCTGCTACGTTTCTGCGACCGAGCTTTATTGTTCTCCCGGGACGCACGCGGGTTTGGTGGGAATCTGATTGCCCGAAAAGAGTGAAAAGGTGTTCCAGGACACCGAGGAGCGAGACGATAACAGGTAATCGGAGCTCTGCTTATGTTTTGCTCATCTTGGGATGCTAGGAATGCAAATCCCCACTTTCAGTCAGGACAAATTCTTTCCTGAAGTTTTCTTTCGAGGTGACTTCAGCAAGCGACTTTTTATACTGGTCCTTTTTTAAAAAAAAAAAAAAAAGCAAAGGGAAGGCTAGAAAATTCTTCTGCAGAGATTTCGCAGGAGACTGAACGCGAGTTGCGTGTTGAGACTAGTTAATCCGAAACGGGGCTCCTCAGAAGAGAAAGCTATAAAAAGCAGTTTCTTAAGGCTTTTGAGGAATTCTAAGCACATATCCTGAATGTGTGAGTGGGAATAAGACTTGAATCCTTCACAGAACGGTCTCTCGGCGAAGAAACCACTGCGTGTTCAAAGAGGTAATTTGTTAGCAGCACACGAGCATACTTTGTATTCTGGAAGAATAGTCTCAACCTGCATTTCTGAGCATCTTTAGATACTGGAAAAAGAGATGAAAGCTAGTGGACTCTTTCAGTCAGAAGGGACAGAAGAACTAACTGAGACAGACAATTCTCTAAACCAGTGCTTCTCAACTTCAACAACTTTAAGAGGCATGGACTTTAATTCCCAAAATTTCCCAGCCAGGTGGAGGAACATTGCTGTAAATTGTCCCAAAGGAGCTTTTTTCGAGAAGCAACTGGACTTTCATGTAAATCCTTCCATTTCCCACCACCCAGTCAGAGTTGAAGAAGCTTATTGAATGAGAAGCAAAATGTCTTCAAAGAAAAACATGAAAATCCAGTTGCCTCTTGAAGAAGAAAAAAAAGCACCTTTGAGACAACCATGTCCTGGATGGCTGAGAATTTCCATAGACTCTGCTGTAAACTATTCCTCATGTCTTTTATGAGACTCCAAAAAATTCTGGCAATTGCAAGTATGTGTGTTTGCCGCCAAGACAAATTGAGGAGGACAGGCAGCAGGATCAGTGGTAAGGAATTGTGGGAATTGTAATCAAAAATAGCAGGAGGGGATCCAGTTGCTGTCCCCATCTTACATTTTTACAGAAGTAGAAAAAAACAGATGGGTGTATTTTTATGTAACAAGAATAAATCTCAAGGCTTTGGGCATGAAGAAGCCAAGGTATAAATGAAATAAATAAATTCACATATACGGTATATTAAATATATTCTCTCTACAAAACTCGGGTTTATAGATACAGCCAGTTTTGTTATGCAAATAAGTAATATAATTTCCTATCCATAGACTGTGGAAAAATAATATGGAGTTTTCTCATTTTCTTTCAACCTGCAGGGTGCCCTGGCAGTTTGTTACTCTGCAACAACAGAACAATGGCTACTGTGCCTTCAGCTGGCTGCCTTTTAGCCAAGAACCAATACTACAGAAGTAAGTATTGTCCCCTGAAATTATTGATGTTTTTTGTATTTTCAATATTTGGATGATCTTAGAACTGATTTGAGTTCTCTGTATAGTATTCATATTGCAACAGGGTTGATAGTAACCTCCTTAGCTAGCATAGTGACAATCAGGAGTTCCTTTGGTCTCTTCCTTGATTCAACTTGTGAATAATTTAATTTTCTACTTATTGCAATCCGTCTCATGTCTTTGATGTACAATCTTTGGATGTGATCCAGTCTTATCACACACTATGATGAATGTGTGCACTAGAACTTAATGAAAGTCAGTGACTCAGTGAACTATTAATTGATAAGATACTAATGTTATATATTCATGAATAAAAATAACTCCAGCTAGTGAATGTGTTATTGACAAACAGTCTCTCAGTCCTGAAGTTGATTTAATTAGAAAGAATTAGAATGAAAAAACTATTATCTTTTCATTCTTAGTTGGCAATTATATGATCTAGCCTTCCATACATAAAATGGCTATCCTCTTTTCAGAGGGGATTATAATCTGATTGGTAAAATGGTCATAATATCTGATCATCTATCTGTATGATCAAAAATACTTCAGGTTTTGTACAGGAATATATAAAATGTTGGGCTTCAAGGAAAACTTGGGTCCTAAACAGTTTACTTTTAAATAATAATAACATTCTCTCTACTTTCTGAAATAGAATGTAATATTTCTATTTTTACATATAGCACGATTGAATTCTGAGTCCAGTGTTTCTTCAAGCAGTTCATCTTGCAGTTCTGACCCTACGTCATTCTCAGACCAGGAAAAAAATCACCACGGTATTACATCTTTATTAAAGTTTCTAGCTGTTCTCCAGAAAAAGCATGAAAAAAAAAATCCCACTATCTTTTATTGTACACTTAATCTCTATATGTTTTCAGTGAAAATTAAGCTTCATCTTTCCCCAATATTGCTGCTTCATTAAAAGTAATAGTTTTCTTTTTTCTTTGAAGCTTTATATTCTATTATACAATGGCTATTTTGTATCTTCCATTTATAGGCCTACCTGAAATATTTGAAAAGTGCTGGTGGATAAAAAGCTTTTTTCACAGTGAGCCAACACCTCCAAATGTAGGCCGAAAAACTTTATCAGCCAGCAGGTAAGAATTGTTTCTCTCCCAGAGTACACAATTTATTTGAATTAATGTTCTTTAGAATCTAGTCTCAAGCTAATGTGCTACTTGAGGTTCATTCTGATGCTAATTATAACTGTAGTTTATATAGAAATGCTCAACCTAGAATAGAGCTTAAAATAGTGTTTAAATCTGCTTATTCGGGACAAAGGCAGTGATTATTCCTTTTGCCATGTCTCCTAAACAGCTGCATTAGTTTCTCCTGAAAGCTTGGCAGTAATTCTTTACACTAATCATGATCATAAATCATTAATTTCTGTCTTGACAGTACTAACAGCTGATTGGGATATCAAGTTGAAAGTTCCTGCCAGGACATTATAGACAGTCATGTCTTGAAATGAATTCACTTCTGTGAAGAAAATGAACTGCTTGAGAATTCAATTGTAGAAGAAATACATCAAGGATTTAATCAGAGCTTATTCATCAAGCAACCATCTTTACAGTATCTGCTGCAAGAATTCTTGATAATGAACAGGTGTTCTACATTTCATAAGTTTTGTGCTTCATAAGACCAAATGCGAAGTCTAATGGGATATGGTATGTCTGATTTCTTGGAATATCTTTTACTAAATTGAATGCTATAGATTGCTTGGGTCAAAATCTTTTAAAGTTACCCTGCCTTTTATACAATGGTGTCTTTTTACATAGCAAAATAGACCACCTCTTTCCACAAAATTTAAGTTTGGAATGTTAACTATGATAATCTTCTACTTCATGAATAATTTTATTTAAATGCCAAATAAAAATTTCTCTTACTTGTAACAGCTAGAAAAAAACTGGCTAAGGCATTATTTATGGAGGTCTCCATTAAAAAATAAAAATAGAATACACTCAGTATTAAACTCCTTATCTGATTCTAATTCTACTATTTGCATTGGAGCTTTCTTTCATGTTTGTGTTACTATTGTATATTACTGCTTTGACATCAAATAGTATACAATTTATATCAACTCTTCAAATTAGAGATAATTTAAGAACTATGGATTGGGTTTTTAAATTTTTTTGATGTATGCCATTCTGTTTCAAAGCACAGAAAAAAATAATAGAATCATATTCTGCTTTGTAGGCATTGTAAGTTTTATTTACTTACACTAAGGAATATTTGTATCACATGAGGGAAATCTGCAAGTGCTGAATATTCTAAATTGAATTATTTAATATGTTGATGTTTCTAATATTCCTTTGTCATCCTTTTATTCTTCTGATTAATTGTACACAAAGTTCTGTAATATGAATGAATAGTAACATCAAGTTTTAACATGTTTGCTTTGTCAAATTATTATTACTTCCCTGGATGACACACACACACACGCTCACACACACACTATCCCTCTACTGGAAAAAGATTAATATAGCATAATAAAATATAAACACACAGTAAGTCTATCCTTAAAGTCTGCTTCCATTTGGGTATAATTTTTTTTTGCTGTCTGTTTAACTTTGTATATAGAAACCTATTTATAATATTGGCCAAGCAATGTGTTAATGTATATAACTTGTTTTTTTATGAAATTTTGTATTAATAAAAATTGATAAAGATGCCTTCCGGTTATTTCTTTTGAACAAAATTTGCAATAAAGATCTCTAAAATGCTGTGGCAGTAGTGAAGCTGTAGGCAATTTTGTGTACACAAATCTAGTAAATGCTTTTTCTTTGCCCTGATAGATGTGTACATAGTGTTCAATGCCAGGTGAAAATTTTCCTGAGAAATAATAGTTTATTGACAATATGTATTAATAGGCGCTGTACCTTTGCCAGTTGTAAGCATTAGTTTTCAATTGGTTATTGCTCTTCTGTAGAACCAGACTACAGTTCTCCTGATTTGTAGTCAAAGCCTCAGTTTAGGAAAGGTCACCTTGCAGGCTAGAAGGAAAAAAACAAGAACTTGCTTCATTTCGATTGATTTATCCTTTGGGACCTTTTAGATCTTTTTATAGGTTGGTCAGCATTATAGTGGACAAATTAGAATGACAGTACAAATATAAATGATAAAAAGTTACTGTTTTTAAGTCATACAACCTAAAATATGCATTCTTATTTTTATGTATTTGGGAGGTGTCTCTTAAAATTGAAATAAATATAAGTTATAGAAAGATACCTGTCATTGAAAAAATAATAAAATCAATTCACATTAATTTTTTCAACATAAATTATTGAATGAGTTTTGTCTATCGGGGAATATCAGCTGGGATATAGAAAGCAGACCCTAATTAAATATATTTATAAACTTATATCAAAGTCATTTTTTAAAATGTGAAATTTACAAGCAGGTAAAAAAAATACAATCCTAGTAGGGTAAAGTAACTTTGGATCTTTAACCAGGATAATACCAAATCTAACTCTTAAAAAGATTATAGGTAGACCTTATTTAGCAATTGTCTTGTTTAACAATCACAGTTATGACTGATGAAAAAGTAATTTTACTACCAATTTTCACAAGTCTGTAAAGCAAAGGGAACCAAAGATTATAAGCACATTTCAGTTTTGCTTACTGTCTGAGTTGCTGTTCCCACTTGGGCTCATTCAATTTCGCTGCACATATGTTGTGCATTGACAATAAAGGATTGAATTGAATTGAAATGAGGACTCGACATTTATTTATTTTTATTTTTATTTATTTTTCAAAATTTATATACCGCCCCCTCTCTCAAGGGACTTGGAGCGGTGAACAGCAGATAAAAACATACATAAATGACAATCTAAAAACAACTTAAAATAATTATAGAAGCTGATATAATTTAAAATTAAATTAACCCGGTATTAAGATCAACAATTAAAATCCATAAAATTTAAAATTTCAACTAACTTAAGAATTAAAATTTGGCCCTGAGGTATCAGGCCAGGCTGGCTAGCTGGAAGAGATGGATTTTCAATGCACGTTGGAAGGCTCGGAGGTCAGTAACAGTCTGAATCTCAGGGGGGAGTTCGTTCACAGACTCCCATTTTCTGTATGAACAGTAGATGGAAATCCTGGCCAACAGAACCTTCACTCAATTGTCTCAATTGATCATACCTAGAGTAGAAATTTTGAAAGCAGTCATTCTGCCTTTGTTGCCTCATTATTGTCATGCAACCTAAATGGGAACGCTCTTGAATGCCATCAAGAAACTATTTATTTATTTATTTATTTATTCATATTTATATACCGCCCCATCTCCCTAAGGACTTAGTGCAAAACTGGACATTCAGTTAAATTGATATGTAAATATTTAAAGTTTATTTATTGTGAATTTAACTGGTACAACCCAGTTATTAAATAAGTTTAATATTGTAGGAGATGTATTCACTATTTATTTCTAGGCACAAAGTGTTCAAAGCGTTTTGTCACCACCTTTAAAGGCTACACTTGGCCTAGATCCTAGAATCTGACTATCTCAGATATCATCTGCTACAGGTAGATTCTGTCCATACAAGACATATCTTTGGCGAGTATTTAGTAAGAGTCCCAGCTTTGTGTGAGATATGAAGTTAGATTGGAAGGCAAGTTTTTCTTCAGGTGCTTTTACCCTATGGTATTCTTTCCTACCAGAAATAAAAACAGTTCCCTTTGTGTATTCCAGAACAATTTTTTAAATGTGCTTTTGGGACTCAGGTGAGAAGGGGCGTTGTATACTTACATGATACGCTCCTTCTCGTTGAGTGAAGAGACAATCCAACGATTGGGAAATCACCTGTCATTCACAGATCCATGTGACTGAGTTAAAAAGATAAAAGAGGCCAGGCCCGCCCTCCTGACCCAGTTTCTACGAAGTCGTAAGTATTGAAGTCTCTCCTTAACTCTCATATGCATTACTTGCCTCTGTGCTGGAGCCAAAACTTGAAACACATTAATTGAACAAATAACTTCCATTATTTGAAGCACAAACACGAGTACCAGAACAAATAACTTACAACACAGTGTTGAACTAATGAAAACAGAGCCAGAATTGTAAGACCCTAATCAACGGGAGGGCCGGATTGTCTCTTCACTCAATGAGAAGGAGCGTATCACATAAGTATACAACGCCCCTTCTCCGTTGATTGTGAAGAGACAATCCAACGATTGGACTTATCAAAGTCACTGTACTGAAGGGCGGGAAATCCCTATTCTGGTGTGAGTACCGTTTGAAGGACTCGTCTGCCAAAAGCAGCGTCTGCTGCCGCGTAAGTATCCAATTTGTAATGCTTTATAAAAACAGAAGGGGTCGACCAAGTGGCTGCGCGACAAATCTGCTCAATGGGTACCTGAGACACTCAGGCCGCCGATGTGGCTGCATTCCGTGTCGAATGTGCTGTAATGCCTGAAGGTAAAGGAAATCCCTGCATCTCATAGGCTAAGGCTATCGTATCCCTAAGCCACCTCCCGATAGTGGTGGGCGAAGCCTTCAGACCTAATTTCTTTTGGTGAAACTGCACAAATAAGGCCTCTGTGCGTCTCACCGATTGGGTATTCTCAATGTAATACTTCAAGGGTCTACGGACATCTAAGGTGTGCCAACGATCTTCTAGGGAGTGGCCCAGATCTGGATAGAAATTTGGAAGAATGACCTCCTGACCTCTATGGAAGGCAGAATTAACTTTAGGCAAGAAAGTGGGATCTAGTCGTAAAACGACTCTATCCGCATGAAAGACACATAAATCGCTTCTGACTGACAGAACGGAGATCTCAGATATACGCCTGGCTGTTATAGCCACTAAAAATGCCGCCTTCCAAGACAGCAATCTCAATGGCGCTGAATTTAGGGGTTCAAAGGGACTTCTAGTGAGAGCTGCTAACACCTTAGAAAGCTCCCAAGTAGGGTAGCGATGTATAATAAAAGGGCTCAGGTTACCCATCCCCCGCAAGAACCTTGTCACAACCGGATGCCTAGAAAGTGGTATGCCTGCAGTGCAGTCCACAGCTGAGGCGATTGCCGCTATCTGCCTACGCAATGTGTTGGGCTTAAGGCCCTTGTCCAACCCATCCTGAAGGAACTCCAGAATCTGAGCTATGGAAGGTTGAGATGCAGTCAGTGAATGTTCAGTGCACCAGGCACTGAATGCCCTCCAAGTCATCTCATAGATCCTAGCTGTAGAAGGCCTATGGGAAGCCTGAATGGTCGTTATTACCCTATCAGAGATTTGGAAACCGCCTAGGGCCAGGCGCTCAGTTTCCAGGCGGCTAGGCTGAGCCAGCCTGGATCTGGATGCAGTACTGCTCCCTGAGACAGTGGAGGAGGAGACAGAGGTAGCATCCAAGGTGGCTCTACTGAGAGATGGAATAGCTCTGGAAACCATGGTCTCTTTGGCCAATACGGGGCAATTAGAACGATTTGGGCTCATTGTTCCCGGACCTTCCTGATGACCCTGGAGAGGAGGGGAAGGGGAGGGAAGGCATACAGGAGGCCCTGTGGCCAAGGAGAGCAGAGAGCATCCACTGCTTCCACCCCCTGGGTCAGAAACCGTGCAAAGAACCTGTCCAGCTTGGAGTTGTGTTGATTGGCAAATAGGTCTACCACCAGATTGCCAAATTGGCGCTGAATCTGTCGAAACGTGTGTGGGTGTAATTCCCACTTGACGTGATCCAGAACTGTTCTGCTGAGCCAGTCTGCACGAACATTGTCTACGCCTGATATGTGCTGCGTCGTCAGAGACAGGAGATGTTTTTCTGCCCATGTGATCAAGCGACTTGCCTCTAACATCATCCAATGAGACCTGGTTCCGCCCTGGCGGTTGATGTGTGCCTTGGTGGCAATGTTCAGAACTAGCACATGGCATTTGCCGACGACCATCTGGAAGTGTATGAGAGCCCGGCGAACTGTCCTCAGCTCTAACCAATTGATACTGTGTGCTAGTTCCGACCAAGACCATTGCCCTGGGCGACCTGTTGATCCAGGTGGGCTCCCCAGCTGTGGAGACTGGCATCCGTAGTGATTACTGTCCTGGTCGGCTCCCAGAAGGAGCAACCTTTGCTGATTTTCGATGATCTCCACCAGTGGAGGGAGCGGGACACTGCCATCGGTATCTGCAGTCTGCAGGAGGATGAGCTGTTTCTGCTGCATTGATGTGGAAGTAGGAACCATTGAAGCAGGGGAGAGTGGAATCAAGCCCATGGCACGATATTGAAGCATGACACCATCTTGCCGAGCAGTTGGGAGAGCTGGTGCAGGGAGGTCCTTGGCTGGTGAAGGACCTGGAGTGTCAGAGATGATAGACTGTCCTTTCTGTCGTCGGACAGAAAAACTCGACCTTGTTGAGTATTGATTATCGCTCCCAAGTGCTGTAAGCAAGTGGTGGGCTGGAGATGGCTCTTCTCCATATTGATGGAGAATCCGTGTTGCCTCAGTGTCCGGATAGTTATCTGAAGATCCCTGTGGGCCGCTTGGAGCGAGTGTGATTGGACGAGGATGTCGTCCAGATACGCGTGTACCCAAACTGGGATCAAGTATAGATGCGCCATGAGGACAGCCAGAATCTTTGTGAAGACTCGCGGGGCAGATGACAGGCCGAACGGAAGTGCCTGATATTGGAAATGTACCCCCAGATAGGCAAACCGGAGAAACCGTTGATAGGCCAGATGGATCGGCACGTGGAGGTACACCTCCGTTAGATCCAGCGAGGAGAGAAAATCTCCCTGATGTAGAAGTGACAAGATGCTCTGTAGAGAGTGCATCTTGAATCTGCGGTACCTGATATAAAAGTTGAGCTGTTTTAAGTCTAGGATGGCTCTCCATCGGCCTGAGGGCTTGGGTATCACAAAAAGCGTTGAATAGAAGCCCTTGCCTTGAAACTCCTCTGGTACCGATATGATGGCGCCTATCGCAATGAGATGGTCTATGGCGTTGCGCATGAGAGCCCTCTGTTGGGTATCTTTGGAAAGTCTGCACTGAATGAATCTGGTTGGCGGAACCTCCTCCAACTCCAGTACGAGTCCGTGCCGTATTGTCTGTCTCACCCAGACATCTGGCGTGGTGGCATCCCATTGGTCAGCGAAATATCTCAGATGCCCACCAATGGGATGGCGGGATCCAGAGTCACTTAGATTGTCTGTACTGACATCCCCTAGTGTTGCGGAAGGGCTTCTTGTTATAAGCTGTCTGTCTGCCTCGAAAGGGGCGTAGTTGTTTTTGCTGACGGTCCTGCCGGTACATGTAGTCCTGAAGGTAAGTGGAATCTTGCCGGTAAGAGGGAAATCTCCGGTTGCTGACTGATGGTTCATCATAGGTGCGGAAGTTTTGCCTCCGAAAGGAAGAAGTCCTCTTACGGTCCGAAGCCCTATACCCCGAGGTCATCTTCTTGCCGTCTTTAGTTTCGGAAAGAACTGGTGCCAGAGAATTTCCGAAGAGTTGAGTGCCTTGAAAAGATGATGATGCTAGCTTCCATTTTTGTTTTTGATCAGCTTGCCAATTCTTTAGCCATAAGAGCTGTCTAGCCACCACGGATGATCCAATCGCCCGTGCAGCAAACTTAGCCGCATGTAAGGTTGCGTCTGCCGAGAATTCAACTGTGGCCATAATCTTATTCACATCCTGATGGAGCCTCACGTCTTCCGTGGTAAGATGGGCCTGGAGCTGACAGAACCAGAGTAACGTGGCATGATTGAAGAAAGAAGCAGAAGACGCTGCTTTCAAGGCCCAGGCTGCAGATTGGTGACCGCGCTGGCCCACTTAGCACGGGCATCTGCTGCTGCGTTAGAGCTGCGGAGATAAGGTCCTTCATCTGACTCATCAGCAAGGCTTGCATTGCTGCCAACGAAGAGGAGAGTTCAGTTGAAGCAACTGTGGATGTAGGACATTCAATGGAGGGCAGAGCTCCTTGGACCTCCCTTGATTGGGACTGTAGTGATTCTTGAGGAGCTGCTAATTTGGTTCCTGTCTGTGGTTCTGGCGAGGGAGAGGGTGACAGAATTGAGAGAGTGTGCCCTCCAGCCGGAGGAGATAAAGGCCTGGCTACAGGCTCATCATGCGCAGATGCCATTTGGTTGTTTCTGGAGCTTGCCCATTGATTGTCCAGCTCCCTCTGGTGGTGAAGTGCATCCCTGTCCTTGGATGAGGCCACCCTGGGCACTTTCTTGATTCTGGACACTATTGGGGCAATATGCTTCCTCTTTCTGGTGCACTTATGACTGGGCTGCGGAGACAAGGCCCGTTTAGGATCCTGGTTATTGTTGTTCATAGTGCCTGGGTGACAAAGGAAAGAAAGGGAATACAAAAATATGAATTCCTGTATTAGCAGACATGCGATGGTTGATGCCTGAGGGTAGATCTGGTCTCTGGGAGAGAACCCTGGAGGCCTGTGCTTGGATGAAAGGGAAAGTACACATTGAGGTAGGCCCTTGATGAGGTAGACAAAATGGTGGATCCATGCTGCACCCTACAGGGTGTTTCAAAATGGCGGCTGTCACCATACAGCCTTGCATTTAGGTGGCTGTAGGAGAGCATCCTGCAGGTAGTGCGCAGCCCTTGGCCTCGGTCAGGCCTTGGGCAGTGCCGTGGGAGTCGCAGCTCGGTAGGGCTGCGGTCCCAGTCCCTTTCCCTGGCCGCTGTGTCCCAGCGGAGGAAAATTTCCGTTTAAAATTGCCTCAGAAGGCCTTTCAAAATGGCGGGCGGGACAGCCTCTGCTGCTGAGGCTCAGCCATGCTTCAATCTTGGCTAATTAAGGACGCTCCCCTGTGCTGTCTGGCCCTGGAGGGGGTGATCAGCAGTCTGGACTCCTAATATCTTTGAAACAACCGCTATCGAAGCGGCGAGGTCGGAGAAAAAGCAAGATTGAGGGGGGGGGCGCGGAGGCCGAACAGCCGTTTGAACGCCACCTCGCCAGCAAGCCTTGACTCAGCCAGCCCTATAGCGCCTTCCCAAAGCGTTCGTCTGGCTGCTTCGTGGAACGATCCGAAGTGATCGTCTCCACGTCACCCTCCAGGTAGCCTGCTTCGCCCACGTTGGAGATTAGTCTGTTGGCTCGAAGCGGCTGCGATCAGCCCAAAACTTAATGGCTAGAGGGTTTTTGTTAGAGCTGTTCCTGGAGGATTACCAGCTCACTCCCTGCGACCCGGATCAAGGCTTATCTCACCTCCAGAAATAATCAGGAGGTAAATTCCTTTAAAGATCGTGGAGGGGCCATCAAAACTTGAGAAAAAATACAAAACTTACAGTACTTGAGAGTATTTTTCTTGTGTTGGTTGTAGAGAGACAATATCTTTCTCAGATCTGCGATGACTGAGTAGTAAACTGGGTCAGGAGGGCGGGCCTGGCCTCTTTTATCTTTTTAACTCAGTCACGTGGATCTGTGAATGACAGGTGATTTCCCAATCATTGGATTGTCTCTTCACAATCAACGGAGAATGAAAAATGTACCTGAATAAAGATGAATCTGGGTGCCTAGTATTATGCTATTTGTTTACTTGTTTCAATCAATTTATATGGCTACATATTTTCTATTAGTAATTCTGATGCACAGAATGAAAACTCACTAAAATAATCAATAATGACAGTAATAAATATATAGTGTCAGCAAAGACCAACAATCACTACAAATAAATATCTCATGAATCCCATTAATTTGCCAATTACCACACTGAGGAGAACACCGGCATGGCAAGTTTTTAGGAATCTGTTAAATAATATCTCAATTTCAGGGCAAATGGTGTTCCATAGGACAAGGTATACTCCCTATGTCCCACCAGATAATATTCCTGACAGAAACAACTGAGATTATGCTCCTGCTGTTCAGTCCAAGTAGAAATAATGAGAGAGAGAGTGAAACTGTTTCATGATATAAGGGTGACTAATGATGATGATGGTGGCAATGATATTAGTATTTATTGTAATTATTGCTGTTTGATTAATTTGATTTACTCAATGTATTCTATATTATGTTGCAAGTTCTTTGAGTCCTATGATTGAAACAATATAGAGGAATTTGCAATAAATAGAATAAACACAATTATTAATACATATGTAAGTCAATTTAATTGAGTTTTCAATTTAAAAAATTGAATTAACTAACAATTTATCTCAAATAACTTCTCAAATAATTAGGCAGCATGCTTCCAAAAGTCAGAAAATATGACATTTAATCACTGTTTTCTTGTACGTATGGCATACTAATGTGCTACTAATCTCTGTAATAATGGATTGTTTTCTACAATTAAAACAATACTGGAGATGATTTTTATTGAAGTGCACCATGTAGTACAAGGCATAAAGAACTACCGTAATATTACAATACTTAAACCATGTATAAAAACCACATTTTAATTGTATTTTAGAAACTAAGATTCAATTATTTGGCTGTGCTGTTTATGACTTCTATTTCTTTTTACAATATGGTTTTACTGAAGAAAAAAGCCTTGTATAATTTTAAAAATAATGAACCTTGAATTATTGTATTCAACTAAGGAAGTGATCTCTGACCTATGAACCTTGTGCTATAATAAATGTGTTGGTGCTGCAATTAGAATGGTTTGGTATCACCAATGACTTCTAGGAACTCAGATAGAAAAGAAAATCTGAAAACACAGCAGCGCCGAGAGAAAAAGCAACCCCAATTTGTACTCTTCCTCTCTTCAGCAAAGTGATATGAACTATAAATAATATTTCAACTTTATCCTAATGGCATTGACAAGGTCAGTCACATGCTATTTGGGGAAATGAATAAAGTGACTAATATTCAGCATCAAAGACTGGTTCGTAGGCTAGACTGGGGAGGAAAAAGACAATGACAAATGATTGCCATAGTGTTATTAAGCATTTAAAAAAAAAAAAAAAATCCCTATGTAGTCCCCAGGAGAAGAGCTCAGCTTGAAGATGCCTATATCTCTCTCAGAAAATCACAGTTGCATTGCACAGTGATGTAATGTTGCCTGTCTTTCTATACCACAGGAAACAAAAAAACGGGCTACTGCATAGAGCAGGTTACAGAATTGCACCTCAGTGCTGCTGAGACAGATATTTTATTTAATTTTTACCAAGCATAGTAATTCGTGTGTTTCTTGCAATCCTGTTGTTGCGGATATCGTTTAATACTGGACACATATAAGGTTTTAGCTTTAGGTTTCTACAATTAAACTGTAACTGCTTAATAATGCCTTTGAGCAGTTTTATGATGCTTTTAAGAAGATCAATATTTGTTATTCTGCTTCTTCTCTGTAGGATTTATCATTGTGGACAAAGCTTGGGTAAACTCTTTCTTATGTCTCCCAAACAGTATTTTTAGTTGAGGTATTAGGTATAGTTCTATGAAATAGAAGTATGTATAAAGCAAGTAATCGTATCATTTCAGATTGCAATTATTATTTTTTTATTATTATATTTGAACTTCTACATGTATAAACCATGTGCCCTTACATTTTGTACTTTAAATGAGATCCAACTTATGAAATGAAATAATAGTTGAGTTGCAGTGTTTTTCCCCCCTAAGCATCTAAACATAATATTGACAATAGTGCTTACTCAGTATAATTCACTGTGGAAGTGGGATGCCTGCAGCAATTTTACTTCAATTTTTGTTTTTAAATAAGTATGTTGTACAGCATTCTTTCTCAGCACCAGAACAAATATAGAATAGAAAAATATGTAAAAGCTCTGGGTATCAGAAAATTGTTTGCTGCTGTTTTGCAGGTCTAATCCACTTGACTACATTTCATTCGTTTTAATGAACATTTAAATCAGACTGATAAATGTAGTTCCCATTTGTTTGTTCAAAACCTAAATGGGAGGTTTGGTAACCATGGAATAATTCTATGCTGAGTTTCCATATAAAGTGCAACATGCTCATTGTTAAGTGTTTATATCAAGCCTGTCGACCTTTAACTCTTCAGATATTGCTTACATTCTAGCTAAAGTAACATCTGCAGGTCAAAAGTTCCTTTACTTATTTTCTGTCATGCAGATGAAATTTGCTACATAGCATGATTTCCATATTCTGCCTTCATAATATTCATACCTAATAGCATAATGTGCAATAAAGTTGCATTTCTATCATGTAGGCTCATATCTGAATGTGGGAATAGTTGGATATAAACTGTATTTATGGGGAATGCAGGGCTGACACATAACTGTGTAATTTAAATATATGGATATATGCACCTTATAGAAAAGATGACACATCACTGTATACATTTTGGCAAAATACCTGCAGATTAAGTACTGCTTTCATTTCTCTTGACTCTGCTCTATACAACATCAAGAGTTTCTTCAAATATGGCTGGTAAATTTTCCATTATATTAAAAACTATTAAGCTGATCTAATCTGGCTGTGAAAATGATGCGTTTCTACTTATCTGGCTCATGTTTTAAGGAAGCTTGGCTTGAGAAACAGTGTTGTCCTGGCCCAGACTTGAATCACTTCTGAACGGAGATTTTCTCTGTAATTTTAAAGAATTCTGTTTGATTCTGTCAATAAGAGGATAGACGTGAGTAGTTAAAGTGACAACAGCTCTTTATTTACAGCACAAGCATGACAAGAACGTATTTACAAGGATTTTGACAGCTTTTATACTCTTTTGAATGGTGCGCCTTAGCCAATCAGAGAGCAGGGCTTTCCCACTCTCTGAATGCCGGTGGCCAGACTTGCTGTCTCCAACAACTCCTTATATGGGTATAGAACACCCCTCCCTTCTTAGACAGAACACATCAATCAAATCAATTAGTCACATAGTCACGCAGGTACCCAGGGTGTTGCCTAGTCCTGGTGGACCTGCGCAGCTCATTTCTTTGCTCAGCAGTGACCTGTAAGGATGGATCTGCTGCCGGGACTGGCCCTGCCCCAGGAACTTCTGGAAGACTCGTTCTGGGTGCGGTTGGGCCCAACGCCGAGGAGACTTCGCTGGACTCTTCAGTTTCTTCAGCTAAGTCCTGCGTTTCCTCGGTTTGGGTTTCTAGGGACGGTTGGGACCCCTGGGCTTCCCCCTCAGGCTGCTCTATCCTGCTCCTTACTTGGTCCC